>JAOVVG010013637.1:0-16221 GCA_028566375.1 Leptodoras nelsoni | reverse complement strand
ATACGTGTGTGTGTCATTCGATGCGTCCGCCAGTGTGTATATTAAGTGATAATCTGTGGAAGCTTCTAGAGCTGTTTCTGCCGTGAGAATGGCGAGTTATAACGATTTTCAGCGCAGTTTAATAGTCAGAGCTTGTGAGATGGGTCACAGCATTTCAGAGGTAGCAGTAAAGTTTGGATTTTCATGTATGAAGATTTGAAGGTGTACCGTGACTCCAAGAATTCCAGCCAAACCTCAAACTTACGACAGTAAAAAGACTCTGGGCGAATGTGAGCAGCGTCGGCTGATGAGAACCGTTTCCGACAGTTTCCAACACTGCCTCAAGTAACATCGGGATTGAATGCTGGGGCCTCAACAAACACCAGTGTGAGGACTGTGCAACGTTACGCTCCCTTCAGGATCCCATGGGGGACCTACCAAGGATTAACTGCTATACCAGTTTTTCTGGTACTTTTCCATACGTGCTGATTTTCCATGGTAAAAGTCAGTGCACTTATTATGTATGCAGTTTAAAGTAAAAAAAAATAATGTATGTAAAAGTAAAAGTCAGTGTGTATGTAAGTAGATAACAGTACCTGCTTAAGATAAAGATAAAGTAACTGACTTTAGATTAACTGAGTCTTTTCCAGAAGCCAGAGAGAGTCTGATATCTAATCTAATGTAAGAAAGTTGTTATAAACAGCCTGTCTGTGAGCAGGAAAGATGATAACGTCCATATTACCGGAGTGTGTGTGTGTGTCCTTCACTCCTCCTTGTCCTGTAGGAGTTACCTTTGGAGTTATCTGGGTGAAAAACGGGCCGTGCTTTACCCTGTGAATTGTTAAGAGAGCAGTTACTCCTGTTGTGATGCGTATCTCACTAGTCCTAAGTCTTAATCTCAGAAATCTTAACCTCTTAACTTTCAAGGAGTTGTGGAGGGTCCCACACTCCCACACCATGTAACATTAGCTAATTATTATAGCCAGCTACAGTCAGCTAATTTCTTATTAATAATTAATTAAAACCTGTTCTAGGTGACACAAGCAGATGTTAAATATGAGTTTTGTTTTACTGAAGAAAAAATATAAGAAATTATTTTTATAGGTGTAATGTTATCTAGAAACAGTTGATTCTTGACTCATGTTTGCACAGAAACCCTTCCCAGTGGTGATGGTGAAGGCTGAGAGGGGGGGCAGAATTGAGCTCTGGGTACTTCATTCCCTAAAAACTATTCTATTTTATTGTATATTGTATATTTTATATGCAGTGCTGTTAATAATAGACATTTGTCCCAAAGCAGCTTTACAGAGACATAAAACATAAAATCCAGACAGATTTCTATAATGGTTCATGTTGTGGAATAATCTGTAGCACAGACCTGTTGAGAAACTGGTCCAGCTCAGGAGTTTAAGTGTTTTGTGGTCTCAGGGTAAGTTTACTTGTAGACAATATACAAAACTAATTTCAGAAAACTAAAACAAACAATGCTGATATCTAAAATCAAATCCCATATGGCATTTTCCAAATATCATGAAAAGGAGACAGAACAAAAAGAAAAGAGATCAGGTGTTTGTGTAGAAAACGAACTCTGCGTATCTCTGTCCTCAAGGTGAAGCATGGTGGTGGTAGCATTGTGGTTCTATCTAAAGATAGACGATTGTACCCAGGAGTGATGTGGGTCTGATCATATAACAGGAAAAGGAAGAGCACAGGGTTGGTCCTCAGATATTTATTTAAACAAGCACCATCTATAAATAACATCCATCTCACTGTAATGTCAGGGTGGAGAGAGAGAGCTAGCAATCATGAAATGAAGGAGAGAAGAGAGGGGAGAAACATTTCACACTGTAACTCTTGGGAAGTGTTTTACTAAATGAGGACATTCAGTTAAACTAAAGTGATGGACTGTGTATCCGTACATTAACTACATCTGATCGGAGTAGATCAGCACGGGAACGAGCACATGCACCTGGACCGAGTGAGACGGGACGACAGGGTCAATGGTCAGCGATCAGACGGGGGACTCGCACAGAAGGATCTCCAGCTCGGAACGGAAAAGCTTTCCTCCATCAGACAGCGCCATGATGCTCTTCTTCGAACTGGCCAGGCTGTCTGTATCAGCATCCTGCTCTCACACACACACACACACACACACACACACACACACACACACACACACACACACACAGATTACATCGAATTGTACCTCCTTGGTCATGTCCAAAAGATGGATTTATTCTTTAAACTGTAAAGCCGAACCTCTAAATCTGTGTAGTTTAGTTTTGTATTTGGAAGGAATTTTAATGAGCTGTGTGAATTCCTTCACTACACCACTCACTGATCCCTGCTAAGATTAGCTGGTTAGCATTTCTTACTAGCTTACTCATTACTTATCTACCTCTGCTTTGTCCTGTATCTCTTACTGGCACTGCTGGTTAAATAAATAAATAAATAAATCACACAGATCCTGTATATATGCATGTTTTAGAGCCAGATAGGGGATGATGGATTTCCCTAGCATCAAATATACAGTATCATGCTAATATTTGCTAGCTTGGTTGGCATGAACTCCTCCTCATAATGTTTTATACAAAATCAGAATAAAAAAAATCGATATAATATGATATAATACCATGTTGTGCTTTTGGTACAGATCCGTCAGCAGTGCGTCCAGCTCCTGTTCATCAATGTAACCATTTCCATCCTGAAATAATAAAGCAAGCTGATTGTGAAGATTCAGTGGGGCTTCAATCAAAAAGGGGGGATATACAGGGTGAGTCAAAAGTCTCAAGACACCTTTTATTTCAGGAACAAGTGGGAAAATGATGTATCTTAATACCCCAACAAGTAATGGGTGAGGGGGCTCTTTTAGGCTGAGTTTTTCCAATGAGAAGGAAGATTAGCAATATCTCTTGTGGTTCAAAAGTTATCAACACAGAATTTCACAACAACAACTGGGAATGTTGCCTGTGGTGCACAGTTATTTGACACTGTCCCTGGTGCTGGATGCTTGGATCTTGCATCAAAGCTGCAAATTGGGGAAATTGATTTCTGAAACAATTCTGGTTTCCTTTGATATACCACTTGCCCTTTATCCTGTATGGCGGCTTTCAAGATGGCAGCCATGTTCCGGACAGCTTAAACGATAGGCCACCTCACCCATTGATTGCTGGGGTATTCAGATACGTCATTTTCCGTTTCGTTTCTGATATAAAAGGTGTCCTGAAACGTTTGACTCCCCCTGTATATATACACCAGTTTGTGAGGAGTCTCAGAGTGTCACTGTTGTACTGTTCCAATACCGTGTGGTGATTAAGGTGTGGAAGACTGCTGAGCAATAGAGCTATCAGAGTATTTCTCACCTTATCATAGAAAGTGAAGATGTCATCAAAGTCATCAGAGGAGAGTTTGAAGCTCTAATAAAGAGAGAGGATATACGTTATGATGACTAGTGAACATGGGAGAGAGAAAAGAAGACCTGAAGAGTGCATCAGTCCACTCGGTGCAGTTTGATAAGGGAATTACACGTACAAATGTTTTACTGTAACACCTCATTGTCATGTTTTTGTTTTAAATATAAAACTTTATATATACGTATATAAAGTAAATATATATAAATCTTTTAATAGTTTTAATATGTTTAAGACTTTTGCACAGTGCTGTGTCTTAGATCAGAACAGCTGGACTTCAGGATTATCTTAATCTCTGCATGCTTGTGTTAAGTGCTGTATCTAATCTAGAAGCAGCAGCTGGAGCATCTCCACTCTCTTCTAATGTTTAATATTTCATTGAGTTGCAGAAAGCCGTATGAAATATGGAGAGCAAAAAGCTTTTCAGGTCAGACTTTGATGTAAATACAGACTTGCCGATCCTCCTCAAGCCTTTAAAATTGCATCCAGTGTTCCTCTCTACAATTTCCCATTTAAAGTTCGGGAAGCATGAGATTAGGGGCAGAATGGTACAAAACTGCATAAAGTGCATAAAGAAAAACAGCTTCTGGTTGTACTCTGTGTTCATTCGGTGTCATTACTGAAGAACTGGATGCCTTTTGTCTCTGGAAGGTTTTAAGTTAGATGAGTTTCCACTTTAGTTAGCTATACAATCAATTTTCAAACACCTTTGTGTCTTTTTCATTGACTACTTTAGTTGTTAAAATTGTGTACCCAGCCAGAGCTACAAAATTAAAATGGATCTGAGTGAAATGAAGTCTTGATTAGAATGGTATGTCTTTGTTGATGATATGAGGACATCATGACGTGACGGGATGATTCCCCACTCTCCTTCATGATGTTCGAGAGAGAAAACACAGACGTTCTTCACGAAAAGACAAGAGCCGTGAGTTTACCTGGAACTTGAGCAGGAAGTTCTCTTTTACTGGAAGCAGCCTGGAGATTAGATTTAGGATTAGACTTCTGCACAGATTTTCTCATAAATTACAAAACATGACAAAATGACAGATAGCTTTTCTTCTACATGGAGCTAAATCTCCTGTGTCTTATATGTGTTTCCTCCTGTGACGTGTGATTTTCACCTGGCCATCTCAGACAGTCCTAGTTTTCCATCGCCGTTCAGGTCAAACATTTTCAGCTGTATATGAAACATAATGAAAGTCATTTCAGCCATATGCAGTGTGTACAGTATACCAAAAGACCATTTCCTTTATCTTATAACAAAATTACACCAAGCAGACTACATCCCCCATGATGCTCCAGTCACACTGCTATCTTTGTTCACAGTCACCTGACTCACTGATAACACTCACCTGCGTGCCGTTTCTTTAAATTACTCCGGCCCTGAGTTACAGTGTTGCACAGCTGGTTAAGGTGGATCATCTGCCTCGGCTCTGTGCTTGCTTTTCTGTGTTTGTCTGCGTTTCTAATTCATTGAGGATTCATGCTTCGCTGGAGGGAGGTATGTTCACAGGTGTTCTCCTACCTGTCCTGTTCATGTTTGTGCTGCTCGAGGGAGAGTTTAATATTCACATGGATGATGCTACACATGGATTTACTGTAGGATTTTTAAAAGTTATTGAATCTTTTTATTAAGTGTGATGTGTGTCTGGCCCAACTCATAACCGTGGCCACACTTTGGATTCGGTCTTTACTCTGAGACTGAGCCGAAATTTGGAAGACGTGTTTGTTTCTGATCATAAACACATTACTTTTGAGTCTGTCTTTCAATCTAAAGCTGAAAAGCATACACACTTTATAATTAATGAAGATTCTGCTGCTGAATCTCATCTTCTGCAGCGGTGTAGATTTCATTTCAGCTTTGAATTAGGTTTCATTTCAGCACTGTGGAGACGCCCTGCGCGCTCCACCCAACCAAACACACAGTGGTGTTTTGCATTAAGTAACACGCAGGACATCGTACACAAGGAATGCTGGTATGTAATATATCCTAGAAAATGTATATACTCTCTCTCTCTCTCTCTCTCTCTCTATATATATATATATATTTAGTATATTTTAAACAAACAACCTGACAGTAGAATTGTTCTCAGTCATAATGCAGTCATAATGACACTTTTGTATCATTTAAAACATTTTTTAACACAATGAATACACTCATTTTAGAATGAAAACAAAAGCGTAGTTAACATCTCCATCTGAAATCTGCCCTCTTCCTCATTTCTTTCTCCTCCCTGCTCTGACTGCTCTGTCTGAGACACTGGATTTATGAGAAAGTCATCATTCATTTGCCTTTTATAAAGACTTTTATAAAGCCGGCTTTCTGTTTCTCTTGCCCTTTGTCCATTGATGCATAAACCTGTTTTATGAGAGATAAGCATGACATTAGTAACCTGACAAACCTGTGTGTCACACAGACATATGAACGTGCACGTTTAAATATAGAAGCTTTGCTCGGCTGTAGATGAAACACATTAAGGAGGAGTCTGATAGAGCTACAGAACTAGTGAGTCAGATAGTTGTCTCTAAACCAACTAAACTACAGAAACTACCGGTCCTTCGATTTTAATCCAGGGATTGGCTACGGGTTGTGCTAGCTAACAAACCAGCAATGTCTGATATTATTACAGATTACAGAACCAGCAACTCCACCCTCCTCTCACCACAGAACCCAATCTTCAAATCTAAACAAATAAATCAGTTTTTTATATTATTTATAATTTGTTTTAATTAACATTTTCAGCCTCTATTGGAAACGCAGTGTCTTCTGTGGCTGACCTGTCATGTGGGGAACCTCAGGGTTCTATTCTTGGTCCTATTTTATTTTCACTCTATATGCTTCTTCTGGGAATCTTAATTAGGCGTTTTAATATTTCCTTTCATTTTTATGTGGATGATACGCAGCTGTACCTTTCTGTTAGTCAGAACAACCTCAGTGTTGTAGCTAAGCTACCAGACTGCACTGAAGATATTAAGGACCGGATGAAACGCAATATTCTTAAGTTTAGAGGATAAGTCTGAGGTTCTGGATATTGGGTTTTGACTACATTCCTAGGGATTTGCAGGCGTCTCTTAGTTCTCTCACATCAACACTAAATGCTTTTCCCTAAAAATCTGTGTTGTCTTTGACTCATCTACAGTTTTCAGTTCATGTTAAGAAGCTTGTTCAGATCAAAGATTACACCAGCCCAGCGATCGCCTCCCTTCACTGGTTACCAGTGACATACAGGATTGTTTTTAATGTATTAGTTCTTATTTATAAGGAGCTTACATGCCTTCACTTCCTGTACAAGTATCAGGTCTCAGAGATCTGGGGCAGTGGTAGCTTAGTGGTTAAGACATTGGACTACTAATCAGAAGGTCATGAGTTCAAACCCCAGCACCACTAAGATGGCACTGCTGGGCCCTTGAGCACGGCCCTCAGCTGTGTATATGCGAAAATGTCAGTCACTCTGGATAAGGACGCCTGCCAAATGCTATAAATATAAATGTAAATGTAGATCCACTAATAAAGAGCTTCTCATTGACTTTTGCTGTATATCCACCTAAACTGTGGAACCCCTTCCCCTCGAAATCACCTTCAGAGTCTTTAAGAAATGCCTAAAGACCCACTTTCATTCTCTGGCCTTTTTAAATTGTGATCAGGGCTGATGTTCTTATGTGTGTGTGTGTGTGTGTGTGTGTGCGTGTATTAATATTATTTCATTGTGAAGCACTTTGAAGCTTTGCCTTAAAAAAGTGGCATATGAATAAAGTTTACTTACATCCTTACTACACATCACAGAGGTTTCTCTGTCTGTTGCTGTTTTTTATTTGATTTAAACATTTCTGTGTTCCTGTAAATCATTCCTTTTTCCCTAAAGAGTTTTTTTTTGTGGATTTACACGTCTCATGTGCATGCAGAACGTAGCAGCTGTGCTGATTTAAGTGTTTCTGTGTGAATTTGGAAGCATTTGGTTTGTCTGGGTGGATGTTGGAGCTGTGGACAATTAGATAGAGGAAACTCCTGACACTCTAACCATGCTCTGTGATGGGCATGACCAGGAAGTTGGATTTGGACCATAATGCTGCTACAGTTATTGCTGTAATGATGCTTTGTCAAATGAAAATGCTGCATTTTGTGACATGCATAAGGGTTTGTGATGATAATGGCATTGTGACAGTTGAAGGAATCACCTTTACAGTGCGAGTCTGAGTCTGATCTTCTTTCCTTCACTGTGCTCATCACTGTGTAATCATGCGTCCAACTTCCAACTGTGGCCTTAATTCTGTTAATGGTATTTTACACACGTCTGGGTTTATACATGTGTGTAAAACCCATTTATAGTCCAGGAGACAGGACGCGCTTAAAGTAGAGGACTGAGAGCAAATACAGACGTATTCCTTTGGGTTGCCAATCATTTTTGAAACACACATTTTGAGACACATTACTGTTGACATCTAATGAATCATTTCTTTTTATATTTTCTCCTACTGTTTGAGTGGAAAGTTTAAATTATTGTGCATAATTATTTCTGCTCACTTTTACCAAGTCTGGCAAGAATTTTGAGCAGGTGGTGTGTGTGTGTGTGTGTGTTTTTACTTACAATAGTCTGTGTGTACTCATTCATCTTTTTGTCATCATAGTGTCTGTTAGATTTTTTCAGGAGGTCAGAGAGGAAATTCTTAAACAAAGATAAGAACAGTTGGCTTTGTTGCATCCTGCAGGTTTATTTCTTTGTTGCTATTTATTAAATCTGTTTATATTTATTATTTACCTTTAGCTCATTAGACTCAATAAATCCACTGCGGTCCATATCGTACTTCCTCCAGGCCTGCAGTGAAAAAAGTTTCAATAACAACAAGAACAACAACAGCAACAATAATAATAATAGCATTATAATTATAAACTACAAAAACATTTAAGACATTTAAGAATATTATTAAATGATAAATGCTGTAACGTCACAGTGTGTGTCTTTTTTCCTTTTCATCTCTGCAACCCATTAGTGATAGACACACAGCAAGTACTTGTTGCATTACATTATTTAACACGTTGCCTTGTTTTACCACACACACACACACACACACACACACACACACACACTCATGCATTGACGAACATCTAAATCAGATAGCTAACTGATTAAGCCTTATATGTTAAGGACACTCTGCACTAAAACACTGTGTGTGAGTGTGTGTGTGCGTGTGTGTGCAAGTGTGTGTGCGTGTGCGAGTGTGTGTGAGTGTGTGTGTGTGTGTGTGTGCAAGTGTGTGTGCGTTTGTGTGTACGAGTGTGTGTGTGTGTGTGATTGTGCATGTGTGAGTGTGTGTGTGCATGAGTGTGTGTGTGTGTGTGTGTGCAAGTGTGTGTGTGCGAGTGTGTGTGTGAGTGTGTGTGTGTGCGTGTGTGAGTGTGTGTGAGTGTGTGTGTGTGTGTGTGTGCAAGTGTGTGCAAGTGTGTGTGCGTTTGTGTGTACGAGTGTGTGTGTGTGTGTGTGTGTGTTAGTGTGTGTGTTAGTGTGTGTGTGTGTGCTAGTGTGTGTGAGTGTGTGTGTGTGTGTGTGTGCGTGTGTGTGCAAGTGTGTGCAAGTGTGTGTGCGTTTGTGTGTACGAGTGTGTGTGTGTGTGTTACCGTCATGAACTCGATATTGGATCCCAAGAACTCTCTGAAACACAGCAGAAAGTTCTCCTCTGCAGGCAGGACCTGAGCCAACTGTAAGGAAGAGAGAGCTGATAGAGCGCAGAGTCTCTGTTTATTCTACACAGACGAACTATTATAGCTTATAGAGATGTAAATATGAGCTACTGTTTCTGACGTTATGTTTATTACAGGGTCTGTGATTCCCCGTGCTGTAATGTCCAGTGTGCTGAAATCAATTTTCATGTTCTCACAGCTGTACCCTCTGGTGAAACTGTATGTATTGTATGTATGACATACAGTTTCACAGTATTTAGGACATACAGTAGGACCTGACACTTAAAGAAAGCTACTTGACTGTAGAACGTGCTTCAGTGGTGCTGTGTCCCTTCATCTCTACATGCCCAGTCCCTACCTAACCCACAGTGGTGCATTAAACCCACATCACTATCAGCAGTACAGCAGTGTGATGGGTAAAGTGCAGAGGTGACTGACTGTTTGCTTCAAACATATCAGGCTGTGATGTGTTTTCATAAAGCTTGAAGAAACATCTCTGTGACTATGAGTAGCACATTAACAGCAGACTAAAATTATACTGATTATCAACTGATTTCTATATTTTAAAATAAAATCTCTCTCTCACACACACACACACACTCACACTCACACACACACACACATTGGCTTCACTCCTACAGCCAGTCTCTCCACACACTGCACCTGCATGACAGAAATACACTTCATGCCCTCTGTTATCTTCCCTTTCTTACTGAAGCTCCCAATGTCCTGAACCACTGAAGAGAAAAACTCTGAAAAGCTCTGGACACCGACGCTGTACAGCCACCTCCTCCACCTAATCCTCTGTTCTGTTCCCTACTCAGCAGCTCCTCAGGTTTTATTCATAAAGCACTTTTACCAATGGATATTGTCCCAAAGCAGCTCCATAAAGATATATAACTTTTCAATTTATATAAATATTATCCCTAATGAGCAAGCCAATGAAAATCTGCCTCAGGATGAAACCTTAAGAGGAGAGATCACACGTCTTCTCCTCCTGACATCAAGCTGAAAATGCACAACTTTCCCTTCATTCTTCTTCCCTGTCCCAGGCTGAGAGAAGATCTCTCGCCTTTTTAACCATTCCTTCTGCTTGAAAGAGAACATCTGTAACAGAATCTCTGAGTCATCAAATGTACCCCATCAAATGTTTCCTGTTCAACAAACGAGAAGAACAGAAGTACAGAAGTTACGTCTTCTCTACAGAGCTTTCAGTTTAACACTGCTGACCCGATGTAGGATAAATTCACAGCATTCTCTCAGGTCACTCTGTACTGACATCACACCAAGTCACGCCTTTAAGTTCAGGAATTCCTTTGGTGCTACAAAGCAAACGTGTCTAACGTGTCTAACGTGCATCTTTGGGGATCTGATCAGTGCACTCGAGCGAAGACAGAAATCATATAGAAGATCATATAGAAGATCAGACTGCACGTGTCAGATGTATAGCACTGCGCAAGCGTCTCAGACACCCCATTTGTTTTTATATAGACAGTCAAAGTCTCCAGAAGAGCTGCGGCAGATTCTCCAAGACGCTCAGTAACACTTACAGCTCATTTCATTATAAGACGGCACACATTGTGAAACACCTGAGATTAAGAAAAAGACACACCATATATGGACTTCCTGTAGATTATTCCTGTTTACTGCACTTTATAGTGTTTTCTTTTCTGTAGAAACATTGTCATTATTATAGCACTGAAGGCGTCTTTGCTTTACAGCGAGTCTTTGCATGTGCCTCAGGCTTCTGCATTGTACTGTACAGTAATCAGCTGTAAGTGTTACTGAGAATCTGCCACAGCTCTTCTGGAGACTCTCACTCTCACACTTACCGCTTTTTATTTGCAGTAAAACTCAGCTTTCTTTATGTTTGTTGTCTGAAAAGTGCTCTGTTATGAGACGTGTTTCTGACACACAAACGTTTTTGTGTAACGTTTAGTTTTTTGTTGGAAAGCTTTTTTTGTACTGCCTCAATAACCCATCAGGACGAAACACGACAGGGTGCCTGAGACTTCTGCACAGCACTGACTGTGTGAATTATATATTCATTCCAATCAAATCATTCTTTGTAACGTCAGCTTACAGACGCATCCCTGGACATTTGCTTTCTGTTTACATTACCCTACTGTCGGCATCTCTGTGCTTTACCCATGGATTAACCTTTCACAGATAAGGCAGAGATCACAGGATCACACCCAAAGGTCAGCCCATATAATCGCAATATTAATCCCAAATAATTATACAAACACTGGAATCTTCACACCATCTGCCACAAACCCATCTGTCACACTGACGGTGTGTTCATGCTTGATGTTATCGCTCTTCTGCCGGAATTCCCAATGAGAACAAACACAGATAATTCCACCCCAGAGCAGTGATGGATGTTATACCGGGGTTACGCACTGTATAACTGGGAGATATGACTGTATAACATGCGCCCAGGTGCCTATACTCGCTGCAGGTGAAAACATTCATCACTGATTTGTGTTTCTAACACAGATTTCCTTTCTGGTTTCCGCTGTGCCGCTCCCAGACCAGTGGCCTGGAAATCAGGGCTTGACTCCACCTGAGTGCACTAATGCCCTAATGCTATTAAAACTGATTTTACAGTGCTTAGGGAAATATATTAGTACGTTTTACAACACTTACAGTCTCTAACATCACTAATATATCAAACACTGAAGAAAATAACAACAACAACATATTGTTATAATTTCCTCTGCTGCCTCCTTTTCCCACCCTTCTTGATTCATCTATCCTTCATTCCTCCCTTGTAATTGTTTCCCCACCTCCAAACTCTCATTTTACCTCATCCTTTTCTCCTCTCCCTATCTTTCCCCTCCTCCCACCCTACTTCCCTTCTTTAACCTTTCACCCTTCTTGCTCTGTTATTTACTTCCTCTCATCCCTTTCTGCCATTCCATTTTCCTCTCATTTCCCTTCATCATATTTTCTGCCCTTTCTTGGTTCACCATGATTTCATCTTGTTCCTGTTATACACACCCCTCTGTTAGCTGGAGTAGTGTGCTTGCTTGACAACCTGCTCGTACAACAAACCCTAGCACTTTAATTTTTCATAGTTGTTAAATAAATGCAGTGTGTGTAAATGATGTGGTCCACACTTACAGTATATACACTCAAGCAAAGTGCTGCTAGCTCCTGCTGTCTTAAATGTGTTTTTGTGAAATGGTGTAGTGTTAGTCTTGTGTTTCGACAGCCCTATGCACAGCTGGGATTCTGCCTCATTTATAAGACCCTCTCTACAAATGTGTGCTACAAATGAATAATTGAATGTGCGCGGTGTTTACGGTTGGGGCGTGCTCTGTCAGAAATGCTCACGAGGAAACGCATCCATGTGGAACTTGGATAGGATATGGAGCGAAAAACAGGGAAGTGGAGCGAGATATGCAATCGTTCTGGCTTAGTGGATTTTGTTTCTGAGCATCAGCATCTCATCGAAAGCTACAGTGAGCTTTAACCACTGACCCTAATTTCCATACTGGAATAAAAAGCCGTTAATCCCAGCATAGCGACAAGTAAATAGGAAGTGAAGGGAATTATTACTGAATGTTTTGGGCTTGCTCTTCAGCCTTAACGGTGCATGGTGGTGTTCTTGGAGAGTACCTGAATAGAACCACAAAGTGCTCTGCTCCACCCATCCTCCATCATCTACTCCCACATGCTTCCACATTAAACAGGTTTGATGGTTAAACTATAGAACAGTTAGAGACTATAGTGACTATATTAAGAGTTAGTTTTCTAAAACATTGTGAGATTTTGTTGGGTGTCAGTGTTCATAAGCACATCTGTTTTTTCTGCACACTATCGACTTAAAGCCAGCAGAAGGGCAGAAGGAGGTGGTGGTGGTTCCAGGCAGTTTGGAGAGATAACTGGTCAGATGAGCTCTGTGTCTGCAGCGCCCATTTCTCTTGGGCTGTAAACTCAGAATTTAACAGGCATCTCCACATCGTAACACCAGAGCTGTTTGTCATTCACTGACGCTGTTCAATCAGTCCTCTTCTTTATATTTTATTACATATACACCGGCAGCAGGATGATGAGACCACCGTCAGTACACATGTACACACCAATATCTAAAACCCGTGCGCCCGGCCGAGCTGTGTGTTATTAAATATGTTTCCCTTCATGTTTTATTCAGTGTGAAAATGTGGCTTTTGATTTTTTCAATTCATTCTCAGGAAACATTACAGTTGATGATGATGTACCTCTGACATCTCGATATTCCCGTCTGCATTCTTCTCATATTTCTTCATTAAGTCCTGCATCTTCTTTTTTAAAGTGCCACTCGCAGAATCCTTCAGAGCCCAAACACACACACGAAGAGTTACACTGGGACAGACTGAATTGTTTACTAGAACATGGCTCATGTAGTGCAGCTATCAGATATTCACATTACAAACCCGTATAATGTGTTTTCACCTCCAAGCATGGCCACAGAGATGGCATTATAATTATAATTATAATTATAATTATAATTATAATTATAATTATAATAATTATTATTATTATTATTATTATTATTATTATTATTATTATTATTCTATAAGTGGCTCTGTGACAGTGCTTGGATTCTGGTCTCTAGCACAGCATGTTAAATCCTGACTAACACCAAACAGACTTCACGATACTATTCTATATTTTATAAGTAAACCTGCAGAGACAAAGCAAGAATACCCAAACGGCACTAGTTAAATCATACAACTAATGATCTAGCAACTACTCACTAGTTACTCATTATCATGACAATTCGTTAATTCATCTTGAGGATCTCCTTACAGATATATCACAGCCTTCTCAAGCAGACATTTACTATTACCTTTATTACGTGCATTTAATTGCAGTTACCATGGTTACCTATAAGTTATGGAGCAGTGTTGTAAATGTGTGTCTCAGAAAGCTTTTACATTACGCATTTAAGGCAGTGTGCAATAACAATAATAAATAATGCAATAATATATAATACATAATATATAAATAATTCAATAATAAATAAATCATCACATGGAGTGTTCATGGTGATTATATATACAGTATATATATATATATATATATATATATATATAGTTCCGGTCTGAACCCAAATCCATGTCTGTTCATCATGGAGATCGTCAGGTCCTTGCCCATCCATTTATACTCAGTTAATAATTAGTATTTAAATATATATATAAAGCAGGCAACCAGTTAAAAGAAAAAGTCAGCGTTCTGCCACTTTTACAGTTCCACAGTCACCGTTCAGGCCGTGATGCTGAAGCCGTGGTGCAGATCCCACTGTGCTGTTCACTGCACAACCTGCACACTGACGTCATCACACCCTCGAGTCAACAGACAGCATCAATAACACTGTCTGTACATAAAGACTTTCATATACATCACAGGCAAAGATTATATTCAGGCAAACATGAACAACATTGGCATTTCAGTCATCAAGAAAAACGCTCGGGCCACACAGACTGATGCCAAGTTTTGCAAGCTCAGCTCTTTTTACTGTACGGCATGATTGTGGAACTGTAAGAGCATGGCCTGGGTTTTGGAGTGGTCTTCTTCCTGAACTTCAGTTATTTTGTTACATTTTCTAGCTCCGTGTCATTCATTTGTCCACTTTTATAGATCAACACACGGGTGAGTCGGTTTAAGCTCTCAGGACAGTTTAGGTTAAACTCAACTTTAGTCTCACAGATCCAGCTAAAGTTAACTCGGTAAACCTCAGTCACTGATGGTGTCTTGGCTGCTACACTGAGTTGGGAGTATGGCGGATGCTGTGTGTGAAGTGTGTTCAGTCATCACTCACTGTGCTGCTTCCCTGAAGCGCCACATCCAACTCCCTGAAAAAATTCTCCAGGTCCTTTGCTTTAATAAAGCCCTTTCCTAGAAAACAGCACAATTACAGCTTTAAGTCCATATTTATTTAGACGTGATCACCACAAGAGCTCAGTACACTCATATGCAGAAGCATTTCTTTTACTAATACACGAGCCCAGCCTTTAAGAAACTCCCAAACGCTGTAAGTTATTTAGGAAATTCTGTGATTTTTAAAGAGAATAATTCTGCTCTAATCATCACTCTGGTATTCTTTCCTGTTCTTGCACACACACCCTCAGGCTCACTGTCAGTAAACTCAAGCTCAGGCTCAGGCTCAGGCTCAGGCTTATTGATGGAAGAGCAGAATCTCAGCAGAGAGGCACAAAATCAGCTTCCTGAGAGAAAACTGGCTTAAAGGACAATAATAAAATGCTCCGTACTGGAATGCATTACTGATCCCCTTTTATTAAACTCTTATAGTATTTTACTGAAATTGCCTATAATACTGCATATACTATAATACTACTATAATACATAATTTCTTATTATGGTCTATCCTATGGCTAGGAAAACATGATCAGCATTTCTATCATCCTATATTTTAATAAATATAATAAATTACTACTATTACTACTGCTAAGAAGAAGAAGAAGAAATAATTTTGATTAGCCTATACATTTCATTTTCATTTTCTTTCAAATAAAAAGTTTAATATTATTATTATTATTAGTAGTAGTAGTAGTAGTAGTATTGTGATATTTTTTACAATGTAATCATTTTATTCAAAATTTTATTTTGGTCAGTTTCCTATATTCTTTATATTCAACTGAATAATGATTATTATTTTACTGTAATTTACAGTATGACATTAATAGACTGTTACTGTATTGTTAGTGCTGTAGCAGCTTTATGTAGGGATGTGTGAAGGTGCAGGACCTCCAGGCGGTCTGACTCACCGTGATGGTCAAAGCGTTCCCACACTGTGATGAAGTGCACTGCGGTGACCTCCGCCAGGTGCAGGTGCTCAGGGTTTACTGCCATCACTGTAACTTTCTCTTCTTCCTCGTGAAGAGATAATTCCTGTCTTCTGTCAGTCACTGAGCAGGACTGTGTGTGTGTGTGTGTGTGTGTGTGCCACTCCGACTGGGACAGCAGCTTATAACCGCCACTCCTCCTCCTCTTCCTCCTCCTCCTCCTTCCACAGCAGGAATCCCCCCTTCAGTTTTCAAATATGTATAATGCATTTTCTAATGTAAGAATATACAGGGGTTGGACAATGAAACTGAAACACCTGGTTTTAGACCACAATAATTTATTAGTATGGTATAGGGCCTC
>JAOVVG010013273.1:0-16262 GCA_028566375.1 Leptodoras nelsoni | reverse complement strand
CAGGGTAATGTCAGCATACCAGGAAACGTTTTCCACCACCAGCATCACGTAGTGACCTGGCCACTATCCTGCAAGTCCCTCTGACCACTGTGCAGGACTTGTATATGTCATTCCCAAGATGAACTGACGCTGTACTGGCCACAAAAGGAGGCCCTTCACTATACTAATAAATTATTGTGGTCTAAAATGACAGGTGTTTCAGTTTCATTGTCTAACCCCTGTAGATAAGACCTTCCAGGTGCTGAAACTCATCCTCATTACCATCATCATGATTCTTTTCAGTAGTGAGACGAGACCACCTATTTTGACTCCAAGTCAAGACCAAGACCTTTAAATGTAGAGTCTGTGTCAAGACCAAGATAAAATATAATGACGACATGGACATGTCAGACACCTGTGTACACCGTGACTCATCAGATCTCTCATACACACTGAAAATACAGAGACAGGATATTAGAAAGTGTCTAATTCGAATCAGCTTAGCAACCTTACCAATAATTCCCATCAATAGTTTAATAAAGAACTTTTTATAGACTACAGAATCAGAATCTATGTATAGCCTGTGTGGAACAATGCAAATTAATGAATATAAATCAGACTTCTTATTAACCATTACTTGTCATTTATGTGATGCCTGACTGACTCCTTTCATGGTATTCCAGCATCTCTAAACAAGGTTTCAACTTCTAGCTCATCAGCAAGATTATGCAGCACTAAGATCGACAGATTAGACTGGCGCATCTGGGAAAAATAAAACAAAAACAAAATGCAAGCAGGAGGGATATATCTGTTTTTCTGTTTATGACAGCAATCCTGTTAAAGAAAGAAAGAAAGAAAGCTAAAAAAATCAATATGCAAAGAAAAGGGAAGAAAATATGCAAATAAATGAAAATGAAAGTGAAATGAACAAATATAAAAGAAATGCATAAAAACAATAAACCAATGAATAAATAAACAAAGAGAAGTAAGAAAGAAAACAAAAACAAACATATGGAAAGAAACACAACGTTATTAAGAACAGAATGGAACCAGAATGTTATGAAAAAGGAAATAATGAGAGGAAAATAAAATATAGCCGCAAGCAGCAATTTAGGGTTTAAATGCGACTTCGCACACTCTTCCACTTCACAGCTAAATGGTCTATGATGCAGCGATTATGGAACACTGTGTAATAAAGATGATTGCACAGTTTTAATTTACTATCTTCTGTCCCAGTTCAAGATGTTTGCATTTTTTCTTTTTAGAGTATGAATGAGGTTCCTGCACAGTTAATGAGAATGAATACATTTAGAATGATGTTCGTCGTTTGCGTTTGCAGCAGGGCTGGCACAACATATACAAGTAGTGCAAGCCTTGCAATTACTATTATCAACTAAACTGCATTGACTCTTTTATACTCTCCGGCCACTTCATTAGGCTCATCTATGTTAGATTTGGTTAGGAAGACCAGAACTTTCAGCTTTCAGAACTACCTTAATTCTTTGTGGAATAGATTCAACAAGATTCGGGAAACATTTCTCAAATATTTTGGTTCATATTGATATGATGCAGATTTGTCATCTGCACATCCATGATGCAAATCTCCTGTTCCACCACATCTCAAAAGTGCTCTATTGAATGGAGATCTGGTGACTGTAGAGGCCATTGGAGTAAAGTGAACTCACGTTCAAGCAACCAGGGGACCAAAGTATGTCCAGATACTAGTATCCCCATATCCCCCATACTGTTACACCACCAGCAGCAGTCTGAACCATTGAAACAAGGCATGCTTTCATGTTGTCTGTGACAAAGTCTGACCCTACCGTCCGAATGTCACAGCAAAAATCAAGACTCCTCAGACCAGGCAATATTTTCCAAGCTATTGTCCAATTTTGGGAGGCCTGTGTGAATTGTAGCCTCATTTGCCTGTTGTAGCTGACAGGAGTGGCACCTGGTTTGGTCTTCTGCTACTGTAGCCCATCTGCGTCAAGGTTTTATGCACTGTGCATTCAGAGATGCTCTTCTACAGCCTCGGTTGTAATGACTGGTTATTTGAATTGCCCTTCTATCAGCTCGAACCAATCTGGCCATTCTCCTCTGATCTCTGGCACCAACAAGGCATTTCTGCCCAGAAAATTGCTGCTCACTAGACATCATCTCTTTTTTGGACCTTTCTCTGTAAACCCTAATGATGCTTGTGCACAAATATCCCTGTAAATCAACAGTTTCTGAAATAGTCAGACCAGCCCGTCTAGTGCCAACCACCATGCTGTGTTCAAAGTCACTTAAATCAACTTTCTTTCCCATTCTGATGCTCGGGGATTGGCTGATTCGATATTTGCATTACAGAGCAGTTGAACAAGTGTACCTAATGAAGTGCCCAGTATTATTAGAGTATTATTTTCTGGACTACTATGCTTTAAAAGACAATGTTTAGTATGGACCCTTATGCTTCCACTGCAGCTATTTGGATGTCCCTGCACCATATCCAGGCTTTATATTTATGTTTGATTCTGAATGATTTTTTTCTGACTTTTGTCATTTACATACATCAGGCAACATCAGACTGTTATAACATGTATGTCTACAAATGTATGTGTTCATGCAGATTTCTTTTCCTGACCATATAGGTATGGAACACAAGGCCTGTGTGCTTATTGAATTGTACTCAGTGTAACTGTGCACTGTACAGACTCCTAGAGGGAAATCTGGCTCAAACTTGGCAGTCAACACCATACTGTGTGACCATGTATGCCTGGCTATTTCTGTGTTAATGTGACCTACTATTCCTGACTTTTGTCCATATATGGATTTAAAGACAAGTTATATGCATAGTAGTTCAATTTTATGCTATAGGGGCTCCTTATGTCCTAACAGGTTCAAACTTTACAGGCAACATTATACAACCATTACATGTATTTCTGTAAATTCCAATGTTATTGTGACCTACTTTTCCTGGCTTCTGGCTATTTAGGTTTGAAAACAACACAAGCTATGTGATTAAATATAGTAGGTAATTGTGCACCACAGAGCCTACGGAAATCCTAAATGGCTCAAATGTTGCAGGTTACAGCAGGCTATCATTACATGTATGTCTGTAAATTTCAATGTTGATGTGACATACTTTTCCTGAGTTTTGGCCATTGCGATTATATGCAATATATAATATTTTATATTATGGTGTAGAGCCTCCTGATGTCCTAAGTGCCTCAAACCTTGCAGGCATCAGTTTAAAGATTTTATTTTTATTTATAATGATTTCATTTATAACAATACATTCAGTGAGAATTATAGATCATACACTCTAAGCTCCTTCTGCCTGCCTCCTTGAGCCTCTTTAATACTTTTTTTTTTACACAAACAGCCCCCTAGAATTACAACCCCAATTCCAAAACAGTTGGGTAAATAAAAACAGAATGAAATGATTTGCAAATCTCATAAACCCATATTTTATTCACAATAGAACACAAAACACGTATCAGATGTTGAAAGTGAGACATTTTACCATTTCATGCTAAAATATTAGCTCATTTTGAACTAGATGGCAGCAACGCATCTCAAGAGAGTTAGGATGAGGCAACAAAAGGCTGGAAAAGTAAGTGGTACTAATAAAAAAAATAGCTGCAGGAGCAATTTGCAGCTAAGCAGGTTAAATGGCAACAGGTCAGTAACATGACTGGGTATAAAAAGATCATTTCAGAGAGGCAGAGTCTCTCAGAAGGAAAGATGTGCAGAGGTTCATCAATCTGCCTCAAACAGGCCTGATTCTGTACAGGAAATCACTACATGGGCTCAGAAATACTTCCAGAAATCACTGTCTGTGAACACAGTTCACCGTACAATCCACAAACCTAAGTTAAAGCTATATCATGCAAAGAAGAAGCCATATGTCAACACGCTCCAGTAACACTGTCGTCTTCTCTGGGCCAAAGCTCATTTAAAATGGACTGAGGCAAAATGGAAAACTGTTCTGTGGTCAGATGAATCAAAATTTGAAATTCTTTGTGGAAAACATGAACACAGTGTCCTGTGGCCTAAAGAGGAAAGGGAGCATCCAGCTGGTTCTCAGCGCACAGTTCAGAAGCCTGCATCTCTGATGGTATGGGGTTGCATTTGTGCCTATGGTGAGGGCAGCTTAAACATCTGGAAAGGCACTATCAATGCTGAATAGTGAATAGAGGTTTTAGAACACGTCTCTTTCAGGGAAGGCCTTGCATATTTCAGCAAGACAACACTGAACCATATACTGCATCCATCACAACAGCATGGCAGGGCAGTAGAAGAGTCCGGGTGCTGAACTTGCCTGTCTGGAAACGTATGGAATCATGGGATTCACCGAGAAAAACGGAAATCATAGATAAACATAGAATTGGAGCCCCAGAGTGGCGCAACAACAACGCATTCGCACTATCATCTGGAGATTGCGAGTTCGAATCCGGGTGATGCCATAGCTGCCCGTGGCCGGGGGCTCAGAGAGCAAGATTGGCCATGCTCTCAGGGAGGGAGGGGCAGCATACGTTCTCCCCCCATGTCAATCAGTGCGACACTGTCCAGTCACGGCATCTGTGAGCTCAAGTATACAAGAGGAGGGCGGGGGCGCTTTCCTCCGGGCGCGCTAGGGCCTGCCCCCGACGATTGCATGAGCCGCAGTTCGAAAAGCGGCAGCGGCATGCATCACGTGTATCGGAGGATGCACGCGATGGCTTCGCCCTCCAGGACTGGCGGTTCGTCGCGTGACAAGGGGGGAAGCACTGAATTGGAAAGAATTTTAAATTTTTCAAATAAAGTAAATCTTGTCAGGAAATCAAGGGTTAGATTGAGACTGATAGCATTACAAGTGACCTGACTCGTGACTGTGATTGATGCAAATGCAACACTGACTGGCCCAACATACGTGTTTTACATTGCCCTAGGGGCAACATGGTGGCACTGTTGGCCTCACCACACAAAGCTCCCAGGTGATGTGTGTGTGCTATTATAATAAAGACATGATTTGGGACCAGAGTGTGGGAATCCCTGTGTGTTTATTTTGGTCTCTGAGCTCAGAGAGCTCTTTCACACACACACACACACACACACACATCAAAGTCACTGCTTTCCTCGAAGTTCTGGAGGAAAATGCCTTTTATCTGAGGAAGCTTAAAATAAGAGAAAATCGCTTAAATCTACACTTCTTGCGTCTTTTCAGGTTACAAGATCACTTTGTTGTTACACGGCTGTTAGGTAAAGATTTTGAATTCAAACGTATAATGCATAATGCTGATGAATGCCAATCACCTGGCACAACGCAGCTGGTTTGCATTTGGTGATACCCATAAAACTCCATAAAAGGCAAAGCTCACAAACCAAAAATAGACTTTCTCTATTATAGGCATATGAAATATGGCTCCTTCATCTTGTTTTTATATTCTGTTGTACTGTAATCATGTATAGCAGTGTGACTTGAATCCTGAGGAACATTTCTACAGGAAACAGGCCCGGTGTATATCCAGGGTCAATCCTACTGCTCACGTTCCTCCTTCTCCATCTCCATACCTCTACCTTTCTACCAATTCTCTCTCAATACCTTTATCTCTCTCCATCTCTCTGTCAATCTAACTATGTCTCCCTTAAACCCTCCTTCCTATTGCCACCTTTTCTCTCTCCATCCCGTGTTTCCTCCGTCTTCTTCTTCCTCCTCTTTCTCTATGCTTACTCCTTTCTCTTAATCCCTCCTTCACTCAACTCCCATCTCTCTTGGTCTCTTTCATCCCTCTGTTTTTCCAACCCCTCTATTATTCCTTCATTTTTCTCTGTTCCTTCTGCTACACCTCCTCCTCTACCTCTTCCTCTATCCTTGGTTCCGTAGTTCAGACTTTTCTCTCTGTCTATCTCTTTTACCATCTCAACATTTAATCCTCCTCATTTCTCTCCTAATTCTTTTTTACACCTCTTCTTCATTCGTCTTTATCTCGACCTAACTTTCCGGCTTTCTTTCACCCAACATGTCTCCCTTTGTAAGATCCTCGTCCTTTTCTCTCTAAGAGGTATTTACAGGAAATGTGCTGTTGCCGGTTGTATTAGAATAACGCACAACCTACTTCGGCTTTCGGAGGACAGAAGAGCTCAGTGGATAAAGTATATTTTTGGTGAGCAAAACCAGTATGTACTATGTGTTAAAAACAATTCCCCCCGTCAGTGCTTTCCCCCTTGTCACACGACGAACTGCCAGTCCGGGAGGGCGACGCCATTGCGTGCTTCCTCCGATAAACATGACGCTAGCCGCTGCCTCTTTTCGAAAAGCGCTCCCACCCACCTCTTATATGCATGAACTCACAGATGCCCGTGACTTGACAGTGTCGCGCTGATTGAAATGGGGGAGAACGTATGCTGCCCCTCCCACCCTGAGAGCACGGCCAATCTTGCTCTCTGAGCTCCCGACCATAGCTATAGCGTCACCCGGATTTGAACTAGCGATCTCCGGATGATAGGGCGAACGTGTTGTCGTTGCGCCACTCAGGAGCTGTTAAAAGCTTTTCTACATTAAAAACGTGTCTGACTGCTTTTACAATGAGGGATGAAAAAAATAGCATTTACAAGTGCTTATAACAATGTATTATTTTCCACCATGTAAGTAATTCGGTTCAGGAAAGGTTAACGTTGATATACGTTCATCTCTTGTGGCAGCATGTGGCAGCAATTATAGCCTAACTACTGCAATTCAAAGTAACTGGAGACAAAGATCATACACCCTTGAAAATGACTCATTATCATTTAAAGGAAAAGGCACTGAAGCTGAGAGTTATAAAAGGAAGGTTTTAGATAGGGTGAGAAGAGAGCTGTGGCAATTGATCCATGTGATGTAACCAGTTAATACTCGGAGGGAACGTTGCACAGTGCTCACACTGATGTTTGTTGAGGCCACATTCCTGATATCACTTGAGGCAGTGTTGCAAGCCTATCGCATGAAATGATTCTTGCCAGACAACACTGGCCACACTCACTCAGAGTCTTTTTACAGCCACACTGCTGTCCTAAGTTCAAGGTTTTGCCAGAATTCTTGTAGTCATGGTACACCTTTGAAAAGCTTGTATGTGAAAATCCATGCTATGCTATGACCCATCTCACAAGCTCCAACTATTAAACCGTGTTGAAAATCTCTAAATCCTGATAACTTGCCATTCTCATGGCAGAAACAGCTCTAGAACCTTCCATAGATGTCTATCGCTTTATATACGCATGCATATTGCATTATATACGGATGCAACCAAAGGTGGCGTTGCTATGGATTCTGCATAGGCTCCATAGGTACCAGTTTTTCTGGTACTTCAGTGTATGTGACCTTTAAATTGTTATTAGCTTTTTTGGCTGGTACCTCATTAAGACAGAATCTCTCTGAATTAGCTGTTCATTTATCAGTTTATTTTTTCCAGATGTAAAAACATCTCACTCTTAGACAATATTCAAAAATCATGATGTTCCACCTCACCCCAAACGCATCGCCCGCGCAACATTTTTAGCCCAGTGTCACGGTCAACATGTGAATGATTTGCCACTGTGAAATGGAGAGATTTTTCTCTCCACGCCCGTTCAAATTGAGATGCTTCTCGCCACGTCTCATACAGCGGTTAGCACAGTGGCGAACGGGTTCAAATGGAGTTTGATTAAACTGCAATAACAAGCGCAAAGCCTAAAATCCAAATCCATAGGAAAATACAGGATGCTTTGCCAAGCCTTAGGACTGATGTGTAGTGGAAAGGAGAGAGTTAATTTGCGCCTCATGGGGACGTTGCGAATTGAAATTAAGTTTAACTGTGGATGTGATGGCGGGTGCCAGATGTAAGAAGTTTAAAATGTCATACTGTGAATCCATGCAGACTGCTGTGGATTAAATGCTTCATGGTTGTCTTGCATACATTTCGTGGCAAACTGATGGAATACTGTATTATTCAAATAATGCCTTGACAAATTCGAATAGTTTAGCATTTTGCCGGAAATTTCCATTTCCTTCCTGGCTTCCAGGATTTCGATTTTGCTCTATTCCCTCTGCACCTCTTCTCACATCCCTCTTTTTCCTTGAGGACACATAAATCTATCTGTAGTCAGGTAACAGAGAATAAAAGGTGATAAAAGAAAGAGGAGAAATCGGACCAAGGACACACATACACACACACACCTGTTTCGAAGGAGCTGGCTCATTTTCAGGGCTTCGCTGGACATTTTCCATTTCAGAAGCTCAAAAGCCTGAAAGAGAGAAAATCCCCCAATTATAGTCAAGGACACACACACACACATACAGAGAGAGAGAGAGAGAGAGAGAGAAGATCCTCTGAAGAAACAGAGGAGACCACACTCTGTACACACAATTCATTTACTATGCACAACACACGCCATATTCATCACACACCTCATTCCAGTATTTAAATATTAGTGTTCGTTGCCATTACTGTCACACACAGACAGAAAGACAACTACAGACATAAAAAGAAAGCAAGACACAAGGTTACCAGGGAGAGAGATAAAGAACAAAAAAAGTAAAAGAAGGAGAGGCTGAGAAAAAGACAGATAGAGGGGACTTGATGAAATTACAGTCCAAGAGGAAGCAGTCAGTGTAAATGTGGACACTGGGAAATACGAACTACTCGAATGTACCAATACGATGATTTACAGTCCCCGTAAAAATAAACTCACCTCCAGTTTATTTTTTAGCATCTCTGAGCCTCATATAAATATGTTAGTAATATATTAGTTTCACATAACACTCGCTCGTACCACAGCTCCAACGAAACTGCATGACAACAATATAGAGAAAAGAGAAGATAAAAAAAAAGAAGGCAAGATAAAAACTAAAGGAATGACTGGAATGGAAAAGAAAATGAGAGAGTGTTAAAGACCAAGGGGCAGTCATGGACAGAGAGATGGTGAGACAGGGGCTGATACGGCATGTATAATGATCATGAATATTGCACATCCTTAGTTGTCTCTGTATAGCAGAGAGAGAGAGAGAGAGAGAGAGAAGGCCACTGAAACAACCCTACTGCCACCTAGTGAATCTGTCCTTCAGTGGACCTTCATTGAATCCTACATACTCATATCACTCATATCACATGTTTATATGACAGTCTTAGTGTTAGAGATGTACACTGAAGTACCATAAAAACTGGTATACCAGTTAACATTTGGTAGGTCCCCCACAGGATCTTGGAGGGAACATTGCACAGTCCTCACGCCGATGTTTGTTGAGGCCCCATCATTGAATTCCCTTGTTGCTTCCGTGTTGTCTATCGTTTGAACCGATTCTTGCCAGCCGACACTGATCAAAGTTACCCAGAGGCTTTTTACGGCCACATTGCTATCATAAGTTCAAAGTTTTGCAGGAATTCTTGGCGACTGGTGTACTAGTAATTCTGGTACTTCCATGTACATGGCATTACCATATGGCATTATGTTTTTAGTTGAAAATAATGTAAAGGTAGCTTTACATTTTAAATTTGACCTTTTAACTATAGGTAATCAAGGAAATCAAAAATCTTTGTAGCTGGATTTCTTTGAAAGAGTTCTTCCATATTGTTGTCTTCATAGTACTTTTTTCTGATATCGTCAATAGCAGGGCATTCTATTAAGATACACTATATTGCCAAAAGTATTCACTCACCCAGACAAAGCACTGAATTCAGGTGTTCCAGTCACTTCCATGGCCAAAGATGTATAAAATCAAGCACTTAGGCATGCAGTCGTGAAATTTCCTCACTACTAAATATTCCACAGTAAACTGTCAGTGGTATTATAACACAGTGGAAGTGATTGGGAATGACAGCAACTCAGAAGTGGTAGGTCATGTAAAATGACAGAGCGGGTCAGTGGATGCTGAGGCGCATAGTCCACAGAGGTCACCAACTTTCTACAGAGTCAATCACTACAGAGCTCCAAATTTCATGTGGCCTTCAGATTAGCTCAAAACAGTGTGTAGAGAGCTTCGTGGAACAGCTGCATCCAAGCCTTACATCACCAATTGCATCACAAATCCGGATGTAGTGGTGTAAAGCCACTGGACTCTAGAGCAGTGGAGACGTGCTCTCTGGAGTGATGAATCACTCTCTCCATCTGGCAATCTGATGCACGATTCTGGGTTTGGTGGTTGCCAGGAGAACGGTACTTGTCTGACAGCATTGTACCAAGTGCACAGTTTGGTGGAAGGGGATGATGGTGTGGGGATGTTTTTCAGGAGTTGGGCTCGGCCCCTTAATTCCAGTGAAAGGAACTCTTAATGCTTCAGCACACCAAGAGACTTTGGACAATTGCATGCCCCCAACTTTGTGGGAACAGTTTAGGGATGGCCCCTTCCTGTTCCAACATGACTGCACACCAGTGCACAAAGCAAGCTCCATAAAGACATGGAGGAGTGAGTTTGGTGTGGAAGAAATTGACAGAGTCCTGACTTCAACCTGATAGAACACCTTTGGAATGAATTAGAGTGGAGACTGTGAGGTCTTCTCGTCCAACATCAGTGTCTGACCTCACAAATGTGCTTCTGGAATGATGGTCAAATATTCCCATAAACACACTCCTAAACCTTGTGGAAAGCCTTCCCAGAAGAGTTGAAACTGTTATAGCTGCAAAGGGTGGGCCGACATCATATTAAACCCTATGGATTAAGAATTGGGTGTCACTCAAGTTCATATGCGCGTGAAGACAGGCGAGCGAATACTTTTGGCAATATAGTGTTAATAATGAATCACAGGTTTTGCAAGATGGTGCATCTTCTCCAAGAATTAGGTGTCAGTTTGCCAAAGCTGAGTGTCCTGTGTGGCATCTGGTTACTGTTGTTTGATCCTGTCATCTTAGAGAGCATTGGTTGGGGTTGATAAGAGAGAATCTAAAAATAAACTTATCGGTCATATTTCTAAATAATAAAGGCATGGAGTCTCTAATAATAATACATGAACAAATCATATTTTACAGATACAAAGAATTTAGAAACAATGCATGCCGAGTTCATTCCAAATGTTTAATTAGAGCCACAGGTGAATCGCATCATCCCTGGTCTCTGTACTGCTGTCCATCCTGCTCCCAGGATTAAATCCCTAATTGGCTTTAAAAACATTGCAGCTTCTCAGGTCTTTAAGTTACATCGGTGGATTTTCTCTTGAATACAATTTTAAAAACAACCAACCACATCCAATCATCCCTCCACATCCTGCCACATCCCGGCTTCGTGTTGGCTCCCCTGTATAATCCCACTACATACCAACTTCCTATTGTGTCCTCTTTCTGTCTTTACTTGTCCATCTCTTTTTCTCTGTCGCTCACTGTAGGTCTGAGGTAAAACAAGAGCCACTGTTCATGTTAATGATTTTGCAAAGTAATCCTCTAACATTACTATTCTGTTTGCTCAAAAAAGTACAACACACACAGGTATGTACACACACACACAAGAACACACAAACACAAGGAAAGCAGATATTGAGAGCTCAGAGAATTCCACCCTCCATGTCGGACAGCGTATCATCTTTCTCAGACATCTGATGCCTCTGTTCTCAGAAACTGCAAGAGTTTGACACAAAAAGGACAAACTGAGTTCTTGCTGCGGTTTTCCTCAGTCAGAGAATGTGTGGGTGTGTGTTACCCCTGATAGTTGAAGCTGGAAAGCAGTTGAAAAGAGTAAAATGTATGAACTTTTATGCATATCAATAATTCAGGTTTATTCAAGCAGGATAAACTCTCCCTCTCTCCCTCCCCTCTCTCTCTCTCTCTCTCTCTCTCTTTGGCAAACATTCTGGATCATTCTGTTTGCTTCACTAGTTCTGCACTGAAGCTACAAAAATCACAGACATATCCCAATGATATACATATCACACATTAGCCTCAAAGCATTTACTTTTATGCCAATGTGACTTACATTTATCTCATTTATACAACGGAGTAGTTGCAGGTTAAGGGCCTTAATCAGGGGCCCAACAGTGGCAGCTTGGCAGTGCTGGGATTTAAACTCATGACCTTCAGCAGTTCAGCATGGTGGGCCTTCCTGACATCCTACTTACAGTCCGAATTAAGTGGCCTTCAAAATCCTGGGTAGAAGCCAAAGTCAAACCTTTTTGGGCAACTGTTTTGCCAAAAAATCTGAACTTTTTAATGGCATCTTGAGGCTCATTACCATAGCACATTATGATTAGTTTGTGGAGTAGCGCCCCCTAGTGAATAACGTTCAAAGAAAATTCTAGCATTTAACCAGCCAATATCTTGTGATGTAAAGGTTTAAACGTTACAAAATTGCACATCGTGTGTCACTACCACATTCTTAAGATGCATGCCAAATTTCATGAAATTTCATCCATAGCGGGCGCTGCAACTGTTAAGAGTACACTTAAGAACTGCTTAAGTTACAATTTTGAAATTTCACACCCTGCAAAACTGCCCTGACTAGCAAAACCCACACTGTCAAGTCAAATTCTTAAGTCCCCACATCCCAACTTCCAACTGCGCCCCACCCAACATCCCAATGTCCGATTGTATCCCCCCCATGATCCCACTGTTCCACAGTGAACACAAGCTTATGTCTCAAGGCGTCACATTAACACATTCCTCAGACGCACACCAAATTTCATAAAATTCATTCATTGTTTGAGCTGCAACTGAGACATGTTAATCTCTTAAGAACTGCGTAAACTACAATTAAAAAATTTGAAACACACATATCAATACGTCAAGAACTACTTAAGCTCCATTTGACCCACACAAGAAAACAGCCATTAATGGTCAATCAAAATTCAGCACACTCAGCTCACCTGATGATGATTGCTGCTTGTTGCTTATATGATATAGAAGCACAGGACCAGTGATTTGTGTACCATCAGATATTGCAAAGGTCACTGCTTGTGGCTTTGTGACAGGAAAAGCACCTGATAGTCACCGTAAAACATGGTGATGGATTAGTGGTGCTGTCGGAGTCTCTTATGAAGCTTGATGGCATCGTGAATTCTGCCTAGTACCAGGATATTTCAACAAGATAATGACCCCAAACAGCCACCCACACCATAAAGGGTGCCCTTTCTGGAGGTGACTGTATAAAGGACCTTTGAGCTAGCTCACTATCTATGTTCTGCAGGTAATGTTTAGCTACTCTAGTGATGGTCTGTCTGCTTATGCGGGATTATTTCATCATTGCAAAATTGTAAAGCTATGTTCAGGCTTATTCCATCTACATAAATTGCTGCGCTGTAAACAGATGACTGATGACTAAATCACTTGAGGTAAACAAAGCTAAAAATGGCTTATGGTACAAAGAAAAAACAAGTGATGCCAAATCTCTCATACATATGAAGGACAATTGAAAAAAGAGCTTAATAATTTAATGGTACATATTTTTGGCATTTATTTAGCAAAACATTTCCTGCATACATGCTTACAAAAACACATTAAACCACAATATACAACAATTAGAGTTTTTAAACACTGTGTTCAATTACTATGCACTCCATTAGACACATCCACCATATTGCTTCACTCTGTAGATGTAAAGTCAGAGACAGTAGCTCGTCTGTTGCTGCACAGTTTGTCTTAGTCATCCTGTAATCCTTCATCAGTGCTCACAGGATGCTGGTGACCGGACAATTTTGGTCGGTGGACTATCTTCAGTCCTGCAGTGATGCTGAGGTGTTTAAAAACTCCAGCAGCACTGCTGTGTCTGATCCACTCACACCAGTACACCACACACTAACACACCACCACCACATCACCCTGATTACAGTCAGCAGCAAGTCAGAAACTTTGGATCGAAATTATGTTTAATGCACTTGCAGGTCCCAGTCACAGCTTGGCTCTGTTTTTTTTTCCGTGCCAGGAACACTAAATGAGGCCTGTTTATCTTTATTACACATGATACTATTAATCTTGTTCTTAGACACAATGGAAAGCTAGTGATTATAAGAATGTGTGTGTGTGGCCTCTGTTTTATATAGAGGTAATATTATATTGCAGTAATATTTTAAGCCATGCTAACAGCTCTTAGATAACAGAAACTGCACCTATATCAGTGCTAGCAGAAAGCAGAAATCTGCATAATACTTAGTTTATATGATGTATATCATGCTAACAGGAAGCACTTAGCACTTGAGAGAGGGAACCTGATCAGCACACTAAAACAACAAAGATTTGATCCCTGTCAGTTTCCCACACACTATCTCTGTCTCAAAGACGTACAAGCTGAAACCTAACCTTCACCACATTATGAAAACACATCATCCTTCCCTAGGCTCCCATGGGTAATGGATCCTTACAACACACGCTCAGCTCACACACCTATAAAGGAATACTAAAGAAATACACCAGAAACTGTGCTCCTAGTAACAAGGAAGCCAACAGGACGGAGTAAGCATAAGCTTATCATCATTTATGAATTAGCATAATGCTTACAAGATGCTAAAATAAATATTGCAGGGCAGTTGTGGTCAATAGTACAAATCCCTGCGTCAACAAAATGACCTTGAGCAAGACCCTTAACCCTTTTTGCTCCATGGACACTGTATGATGGTCAACCCAGTGATCTGTACTCAGCTTGCTAACAACTTCTAACAAGAAAAAAAAAGAATTTCACTGTCCTGTACTTTTGTGTCGTGATGTGACAATAAAGGCTGCCTTTCTTTCTCTACCATAAACCCATTTGTTGCTATTAGAACACATTTACACCATGAACCTGACTCTTAGTCCTTAGGTCCTACATTGTTGATGTAGCGGAAGTGCTACGCTGCATTCCTAGTCACAGAATCCCACAGTCATTTCTTCTACTTGTACTGACTAGAGATAATACTGGAGAGGTGGACAAATCCTACATTTATTAGCTAGCTCACCAGGCAACTAAATTCTCAGCACCATGCTTTGTTTGCCAACGTAAGTGACTCAGCTAAAACACAGTAGCTAATATAACAAAAATGTATGGTGAGCTAGTCTGCTAGTTATGTGCATTAACACAGACTAAGAGAAACACATGAGTATACACTGACGTTCCAGGAAAACTGGTACTGGATCCTATGCAAAATACATAGCAACACCACCTGTTGCTATGTACATCACCTACCAGTGCGTATATAAAATGATAGACATCTATGGAAACATGTGAGAATGGCAAGTTATCACAATTTTGTGATTTTTTAACCCGGTTTAATAGTTGTAGCTTGTGAGATGGGTCATAGCATTTCAGAGGTAGAAGCAAAGATTGGATTTTCACGTATGAGCATTTCAAGGGTCTATCGTGATTACAAGAATTCTGGGAAAAACCTCCAACTTCTGACAGCATCATGGCCGTAAAAATACTCTGGTGAACGTGAACGGTGTCAGCTGGCAAGAATCGTTTCATGTGATAGGTGTGCAAACATCAGCGTGAGGACTGTGCAACGTTTCCTCCAAGATGCCATGGGGGACCTACCACTGAACTATTAACGGACAGTATACCAGATTTTCTGTCACTTCACTGTATGATTATTACACATTTTGAACAAATTTCTAATGGTGGTTGCAAACGTGACCAAAAGATGTCGGCTATGAAATATTTCTGAGTCATGATGACTGCAGTATGTAGTCTGGCTGGTATCTAATTTTATCGGTTCAGTTGATGTACAATGTCTGGGGGTTCTGATCCAGTAAAGGTGTAAGGTTTTATTAAACACTGTCCAAAACTGTAATCATAAGGCAGGCAAAAAAAACAAAAAAAAGAAGTCATATGAACAGGGATGATCCAAAAGAGTCATCAGGCAAGGATCGACAAACAGCAATCAGGATAAACAAAGCTCAGCACTGCACAAAAATGGGACGTTTGACAAGACTTCACAAACATTCATTCATTCATCTTCTTGGCCGCTTATTCCTTTTCAGGGTCACGGGGGGGAGCCAGTGCCTAGCCGGCCACATAGGGCGCAAGGCAGGAACATCCCTAGACAGGGCGCCAATCCATCGTAGGGCACACACACACTCACACACTTGTGTACACACTCACACACTAGGGCCACTTTAGAGACGCCAATCAACCTAACGTGCATGTCTTTCGACTGTGAGAGGAAACTGGAGTACCCGGAGTAAGCATGAGAACTTTATATAGATTATGTATGTGTACTCAGGTGGTAGAAATTATTTATATAATGTACCTCTTATTTGCACATGTATATACAATTTACTTGCACACTTGTACTTGATAGATACTTGTATATTGTATATACACTGTGTTTAAAAAAAATGGACCCCTAAGGCAGGTTGGCATAAATCCATCAAAATAAGTTCGTCTAAAATGATTTTTCACACAGTGCACTGCCATT
>JAOVVG010012413.1:0-16314 GCA_028566375.1 Leptodoras nelsoni | reverse complement strand
ACCCCAGGGAACTGCATTTCGTTTCAGTGTGTGCTTGCATGTGTTGAAATGACAATAAAGCTTACCTTATACCTTATTAGGCATCACCCTTACTGCCCTGCCCCTCCCCTAACACCATCCAAATCCCTCACCCCAACCGCCCAGCTCTGCTCTCTCGCTGCAGCAGTTACAAGTGCACAAATCAGTTTTGCAACAGGTATACTGAGATAAGTGTTGCAAAAGTCAAGGCGCACAGATTTGAAGTTGTGCTGTCATGTGTGAGAGGTTGCCAGCTCAATTTTACATGCAAGATCAGATTTTTATTTTACAAGTTCACAACAAAAAAACAAGGACAGATTTTATTCTACACTTCAGGGTGCATATAGCATCTATGTGGCATTCATGATAGCTGGAGGTGCAAATTGGATGAGACTTCATTGATGCTGATGGCGGAACCTCTTCACTAGATGCTTCACACTCTTGAAAACTTTTGAAAATCAAATTAATTAGATATTTTAATGCAGGGGTCTCAAACTCAAGTTACCTGGGGGCTGCTGGAGGTAGAGACTGGGTGAGGCTGGGCTGCATCAAGTATTCCACAAAAAAAAGGGTTTCAAGTATTCCAAAAACAGTACAACCGATCCAAACTTCTAAATCTTTAGTAATAACAATTCAGAACATGCAGAACATGAACGGTTATTCAGAACATGGTCTTCTCTTACTTCCTCCTACTCTTTGGTGCCAGAGACTTGGCAGCGCTTCCTCTTACACAGCTGAGCTACATTTGGCTTGAGGGAGGAAGCAACTGAGGCCCTCAGTATGGCTCGAAGTTACTCAACTGAAAGTTTGGACCTGTGGAGAAGAGCTTTTCACACAGATTGGTGCTCCCAAAAAGGCACATGGTCTGCTTGAACATCTTGGAAAGTTTAGGGAATGTGGGGGCAATTCTCTCATAAATTGTCCAAGCTTGTCTGTTTGTCCACTCACCTCCCTGAACTTGGCTTTAAGTTCAGAACTGCACTGCAGGTCAATTAGCTCCATCTGAAGCACAGGGCATCTTCCACATCGAAGGAGAAGGGGTCAGCAAATCCATGAGTGCCTGAATCCATGAGTGCCTTGCATGCTGGGAAATGGCAGAGGTTTGTCTGAAAAGGTTGGGCTTTCCATAACATAAGTTTTGTGGACATTTTGCCCTGACATTGTCATATGCAGCACTGACAAGTTGGCCCTGACCTTGCAACTTCTTGTTCAGTACATTCAGCTCCTGTGTGATGTCAACAAGAAAAGCTAAGTCCATTAGCCATATGGGATCACTTAGTACAGGAACAGCCATCCCATCCTTATCCATGAAGGCTTTCACTTCTGCTCTCAACTCAAAAAACCTCTTCAAGATGTTCCCCCTGCTAAGCCAACGTACCACCATGAAGTAGAGCACATCCTGACTCTATTTCCTCCAAAAAGGTGTGGAACTGCTGGTGCTTTAAGCCCCTGGATCTGATATGGTTGATTCATTTCACAACGTCTCATTCCAGTAATTATAGTCATTGAAAAGCACTATCTTGTTATCTCTCATGCTTCTTATTATTCCATTTATTTATTCAACACAATTTATTCTTCAAACAATGTTGTGTAGATAATCATGCTGTGTAGTCTGGTATGTATGTTTGGTGTCATTGCGATTTATAGTTTTGAACACCTTTCCACATTCCCCATTTGCTTGGACAGTCGATCCCAAGTACCTGAACTCTTGTACCTTTGTGACTGCTGTTCCCTGTAGTTTAATTGTTCCACCTGCCTCCCTTTCATTTATACACATTTATTCGGTCTTACTACAGTTGACTTTCATTCATCTCCTTTCCAGATTATACCTCCACTTCTCCAAGCTCTCTTTTACCTGTTCCCTGTTCTCGCCACAGATCACAATGTCTTCCGCAAACACCATAATCCGCGGCGATTCCTGTCTGACCTCATCAGACACCCTAAAACCTCCACCCTAAAGCTCTCTGTTACTCCCACAGCACATCTCACCACAGTCGCACTAATCTAACATACTTTTCAGCCACTTCAGACTTCCTCATGCACCTCCACAGTTCCTCCCTTGGCACCCTGTCATAAGCTTTCTCTAAATACACAAAGACACAGTGTAGCTTCTCTATACTTTTCCATAAGCGTTCTCAGAGTGGTGGCTCGCAAAATTACCCACTTCCCTATTCAGGCTGCACTTTTACAACCAGCACATATCTCAATCGAGGAAATCCAAAATTCACGGACTGACAAGGACGTTAAAGTCTGGCGTGCCCCTGACTGCACCTTTAATGGGAAAATTTGGATAGGTCCAAATAACAAACCCTGTCTACCATCTTTTTATTTTCCATATTTTGCAAAAATGGACCAGGGGTTTGACCATTGTTTAAAAGGAGGTATGATAGATTCGGTAAAACAACAATGGTTTGTTAAAGGTTTTACCACATACGCGCAAAATTTTTCAAAAAAGTGTCTCACTTGTTTGAAAATGAATGCTTCGGGAGCAGACAAACATGCACACACACACAAGGACATGCCGTTTGACCACATACAGATGAAGTATGTGTATGTGAGTTAGTTCATTTTATTGAACTAACACCCTGTCAGAAAAAGAAATATGTGCTTGTGTTCGTCGACATGTTTTCAAAATGGGTAGAGGCTCATCCCACTGCTCATCAAGTCTCAATAACAGTGGCAAAAGTGCTAATCATCCCTCGATATGGCATTCCCAGGAAGACAATGGACCCGCCTTTGTGGGGAAAGTTCTACAGAACACTGGGGAAATAGTCGGCATACCCCTACATAAGTATTGTGCTTATCACCCACAAAGTGCAGGGCTAGTTGAGAGAACTAATACCTGTGAGGAACCAGTCCGAAACGCGGAAGTGTGGAAGCAAGTGCAGAGGTTTATTAACAGTCACAGTCTTTACTAAACATAAGAGACAGCACAGAGTGAGATAGTAAAACAACAAACAAAACAAGAACATAAACTAAGCCGAAGCCGCTGAATCCGTGATCCAAAAACGTGCTCCTCACTCTGGCCCAGTGTTCTGTAGAAACACAAACATAGAGAGATTTACTGAACTTAAATTTAGACAGAACAAAGTAGCAATAACGCTATGAACATGACAAACAATAATGGAGGACAAGAAAACAATCATGAACTTAGCTTTGGGAAAAAACGGCAATCTCTCGGCGTGGAAGCACAAACAATAACCCGCAACGAGGCTAGGCTGGAATGCGCCTTAAGAAGGGAGGACGAGCCAATGAGCTCATACTCCCAACAAGGCGCAGGTGGATGACATCAGCCCAGCCCGTGCGGGTGAAGCCGGAAGCAAAGTGCTACTTCCTGGTTCGTCCTCGGCGGCCACTGTCGTAACAGAATCCCCCCCCGCCCCAATGGGCTACCTCTGGGAGCCCTTTTCTTCCTTTGCCTGGGCCTGCCGGGCTTACGAGGGGCTGGTTTATTGGGAAAACGCTGATGAAAGTCTGCCTTGAGCAAGGGGTCCAAAATGTCCCTCGCCACGACCCAACTGTTCTCATCGGCGCTATACCCCTCCCATGCCACCAGGTACTCTATTTGTCCTCTTCGGCGCCTGGAGTCAAGGATGTCACGGACGGTGTAGATAGTCTCACCTCCAGCCTCCACAGGGTCTTGAGGGGACACCCCTTCTCCGGCGTCGGCGAGGGGACCGTCTTGGGCTGGCTTTAACTGGCTCACGTGAAAAGCTGGGTGAATCTTGGAATACCGGGGGAGCTTAACTAAGTATGTGACTTGGTTGATGTGTTTGAGGATGGGGAAAGGACCGATGTAACGTGGGGCCAACTTTTTTTGAAATTTCTCCAGACTCTGGACGTGAATTGGGGGCCTCGGTCGCTGACGATGTCCTCCAGGATTCCAAAGTACCGGAAGACTCGCTCGAAAAGGACATCAGCGGTGGCAAACACGGTGGGCAGACTAGGCATGGCAATGAACCGGATCGATTTAGAGAATCAGTCCACGATGACCAACACGACAGTGTTCCCAGCAGAGGGAGGCAGATCAGTAACAAAGTCTATAGCGATATGAGACCATGGACGCTCCGGAACTGGCAAGGGCACTAACTTGCCCTCCGGCAGGGTCCTGGGTACCTTGGCTTGGGCACAAACAGAACAGGATTTAATATACTCGTGAACGTCCCGGCTCAATGATTCCCACCAGTACCTGCCGGATATGAGGTCCAGAGTCTTCCGCGTACCAGGATGCCTGGCTCCAGGCGCCACATGAGCCCAAGCTATGAGCTGACCTCGGAACTTCTGGGGAACATACAGGCATCCTTCGGGGCACTGGCTGGAGAGGCGCGCAGGCATGACCTAATCTTGTTATCCAGGTCCCAGGTGATCCTGCACACAAACTTGGAAGGTGGGATTATGGGTTGGGTGGTGTGTTCCCTTACCTTCTCAAACTGCCGAGAGAGAGAGTCGGCCTTCCCGTTCTTCGACCCCGGCCGGTACATGAGCTGGAAGTTGAACCTAGCAAAAAACATAGCCCAGCGAGCTTGACGAGGATTTAATCGCTTGGCGGTCTTCAGGTACTCCAGGTTTCTGTGGTCGGTATACACCAGGAACGGGTGTTTGGCACCCTCAAGACAGTGCCTCCATTCTTCCAGGGCGAGCTTTATGGCCAGAAGTTCTCGGTCTCCAACATCATAGTTTTGTTCAGCTTTGGACATTTTCTTAGAGAAGAAGGCCACCGGGTGCAACTTGGCCGGCTTCCCCTGACGCTGAGACAAGACGGCCCCAACTCCCATATTGGAGGCATCCACCTCCACGACAAAAGGAAGTTCTGGATCGGGCTGCCGTAGGACCGGGGCTGTGGTAAAGGCTCTTTTGAGCTTACAGAATGTTCTTTATTCCACTTTAAGCGCCTGGGATTGCCCTTCAGGAGGTCCGTGAGGGGGGCCGCGACACTACTGAAGTGGTGAATAAACCTGCGGTATGAAATTGGCAAAGCCCAGGAACCTTCTCAAGTCCTTCGAGGGTCTTCGGGCTTCCCAATCAACTACCACAGTTACCTTCCCCGAGTCCATTTCTACACCTTCTGGGCTGATATGGTACCCTAGGAATTCCACCCGTTGTTGGTGAAAGCTACACTTCTCTCCCTTCACAAAGAGCTGGTTTTCCAAAAGCCTTCGAAGTACCTGCGTAATGTGATCTACACGGGAATTCATATTTGGGGAGAAAACCAAAATATCATCAATATAAGCTACCACGAACCTCCCCAACATGTCCCACAATACATCATTAATTAGGTGCTGAAATACGCTGGGGCTGCTGCTAACCCATATGGCATAACCAGGTACTCGAAGTGGCCCGATGTAGTGCTAAAGACGGTCTTCCACTTATCCAGCTCACGGACTCTCACCAGGTTGTAAGCACTTCTGAGGTCCATCTTAGTGAAAAACTTAGCCTCCCGGAGTTGTTCGAGGGCTGCTGGCACTAGCGGCAATGGGTAAGGGTAGCGCACGGTCACCTTATTTAGTCCTCTGTAATCAATGCAGGGTCTCAAACCGCCTCCCTTCTTCTCTACAAAAAAGAAGCCCGCCGAGGTGGAATGCCGTATGTAGCCTGCGGTGGGTGACGTAGCCTCCGCCGATGGGACCCCCATTGATGGCCCGTATCTGCAACCGATGCTGGAGCTCCACGGCGGGAATGCCCAGCTGCTCCATAGTGCCCTGGTCTAGGAAGCTCCCAGCTGCTCCTGAGTCAATGAGGCCTGGAAGAAAAAAGGTGTGGCTCAGGTAGCGAATCTGCACCAAGACAATTAGCTCAGGTATGAGGGGTGTGGGAGCACGACTCACCAAATTGGTGTGCGTGACGCAGGGGGCTCCCACTGCCGGTCTCACAGGGCAGTTTCTAACCCTGTGACCAGCGTCAGCGCAATAGTAGCACAATCCTTCTTGTAGTCTCCATCCTCTCTCCTCTCTCGAGACACGTGCCGGACCCATCACCATGGGCTCCGCCCCGCTGCGCTGCTGCTCCGCTGCTCTGGCGTGATGCTCGGCCTGGTCCGGAGCAGATGGTCCTGGTGGATGACGGTGTCGATCAGGGTGTCCAGCGTCATCTGGTCGTCCCGGCAGGCTAGCTTTCACTGCACTGCTGGCGCCAACCCGCGTCGAAAGACCGCCTTCAGAACTGGCTCGATCCATCCACTGCCCGCTGCCACGGTTCGAAGACACAAGGCGTGTTCTGCTGCGGTGTGCTCTCCCTGTAACATATCCAACAAGACCTCGCCGGGATCCCGGCCCTCGGCAGGATGGTCAAAAACACTCTTGAACATGGCCAGAAACAAAGCATAAGAGTGAATGTGCTCACCTGTATGCTGCCATACTGCCGTAGCCCATTCCAGTGCCTTCCCAGTCAGTATGCTAATGAGAAGAGCGACCTTTTGCTCGTCCGGCATAGGTGCGTGTGCCATAAAGAATAGGTCACACTGTAGAAGAAATCCTGCGCATGCCACGGGATCACCCCCATATCGCGCCGGCAGCGAAATTGGAAGAGGTGGCCTGGACATGGTGGACCTAGCTGTCAGGTCCTGGATGATGGCTTGAGCTTCCTGGAGCTGGTGTGCGTTCTGAGCCAACTCCCGCTGCAAGCGGCGAACCTCCACTGCTTCCATTATATCGGCGGGTTATTCTGTGAGGAACCAGTCTGAAACACGAAAGTGCAGAAGCAAGTGCAGAGGTTTATTATCAGTAACAGTCTTAACTAAACTTAAGAGACAGCACAGAGTGAGGTAGCAAAACAACAAACAAAACAAGAACATAAACTAAGCCGAAGCCGCTGAGTCTGTGATCCAAAAACGCGCTCCTCACTCTGTCCCAGCGTTCTGTAGAAACACAAACATAAAGAGATTTACTGAACTTACACTAGACAGAACGAAGGAGCAATAACGCTATGAACATGACAAGATGGAAAACAAGAAAACAATCATGAACTTAGCTTAGGAAATAAACGTCAATCTCTTGGCGCGGAAGAAACAAACAATAACCCGCAACGAGGCTAGGCTGGAATTCGCCTTAAGAAGGGAGGAAGAGCCAATGAGCTCATACTCCCAACAAGGCGCAGGTGGATGACATCAGCCCAGCCCGTGCGGGTGAAGCCGGAAGCAAAGCGCTACTTCCTGGTTCGTCCTCGGCGGCCTTTAGAGGCCGCAGTCGTAACAGCTGATATATGAAAATCCAAACTTTGTTTCTACATCCAAAATGACCCACCTCACAAGCTCCAACTATTAAACAACTTTGAAAATCGCAAAATCATGATAACTCTATATTCTCACAGCAGAAAAAGCTCTAGAAGTTTCCATAGATGTCTATTGCTTTATATACGCACTGGTGGATGCAACCAATAACCTGAATAGGTGGTGTTGCTATGTATTTTGCATAGGCTCCAGTACCAGGTTTCTGGGTTTGATTATATATTGTGTAGTTGATATTTTAAACACATTTCATGAGTTCTGCACCAGTTGAATTTCACATGGTACACATTCAACAGAAATATGGGGTTTGCAAACATTCTGCTTGTAAGGGTAAATCTTCATGCTTTTGGCTGCATGTACAATTTACAACAATATCAACTCTTTGTGGTGAGTGGAAGGTAATAATATTTCAATGACCAGCATGTAGCATAAATAAGAACACTAAAAAAAAAAACAAGTTAATGACAAACGCTTATTTATAAGTCAAGCATAATTACATTAAATTGCGTGTGTCTCCTACAGGATAAGAACAGCTATGCATCCATGGTGTACACTGCTGTCTGTGTGCATGCCCACAAGTAAGTATATATCTGGGCCTTAAGGAACCAGCACACAAAACCAAGCCATCATTTTCTCATCCTTTGTCTGATCACTGCCAGAACATCTTATACTTTCATTGCCTCTTAACAAAATCCCTGTGTTTAAAAAGCAGCCAAAAGGTGTCATGGGTTCCAGTGCCAAAACAAACTGGCAAAACTGTATATGGTGAAGTGAGTTTGAACGATACGTAAGCTGCTAAAAAGGTGTTTGTTGGGTTATATGGGTGATTTCTGTTATTACTAATCTGTGTGGCCAATTAGCACAAAGACTACCTTTAATGCAGGATCTTGGTTTTTGTCCAAAATGACTTGGTAATTTGCTCCTGAATCAAATTGTGATTAGGTGAGGCCCTCCCACAGCTGCTGCAGCCATTAAAACCAATCTTAACTGGACACTGCAGGGGCCTGCCAGAGACATTCTCATCTGTCTTATAACTAGCCAACAATTACACGTTGCTTAACTATCCTTTGTATAATGTCTGCAAGAGTGTAATGAAACTTTGCCTTTGCTTGTCTGCCAACCCTGAAGAACAGGAATGCATAGTCAAAAGAAAAGGGGGTGCAGGGTTGGGGCTTAAAAATGCAGTACATTTTTATAGACTTTTCACAAATCACTTCTCTATGGTTGAAACAGAAGTATTTTTTACAGTAGAGTTTACAGAAGAGTTTTTACAGTAACCACCATGTGCTTGTAAAAAAAAGAAAGCTGTAACTTGTCTGTTTTAGTTAAGATTTTGCTTATGCTGTTCACCTGCTCACTCTGTCTCTCCTTTCAGACCCAGCCCCTGCACATGATCAGCTCCACCTCCTCATCAATTGCACCACCTGTTTCTCATTCTGTTCCAGAGTTTATACCAGTCGCTCACCACCATTTGCTGCCATATTATTTAGTGCTCCTACCTGAACTCTCCTGCCTGTAATTCTGATTTGTTTGCCTGTGTTATATGACTTAGTTCTGTTCTTTCCATTCTGTCTCTGCCTTATCTGTCCTAGCCTATTTGCCTGATCGTTCTACCATTGCCTGTATTTTGTATTGTCTACCCCATTGGATGTGTCTCCCTTTGAATCTTTTAGTAAAAGACTCTTACCTGTTACCCCTGCCTCTGTGCTCTTGGGTCCTTATTCCGTACACCTATGACACATTTAGACAATAGGAAAGTTTACAAACGCACGCTTTCTTACTTCTTTCTGTTTTATGAGAAAGATGTTATGCATAATTAACAGCAATTTAGTCAAACGTATACTGAATGATTTTATTTCTCATTAATGAACTCAAAACATTTACATTACACTTGACTTTCTTATAAGTTATAATTTGTATCAAAGCACTTTGATGTTAAAATATCGAGCTCCTACACAAAAGGTTGGCAGGTCGGCTTTTGAATGCATGTATCTCTAAAGTGGGAAACTGCTTGTCCATGCCATTACAAGATCAAAGTACACTTTATGTACTGAAGAACAGACTCCCTGGAATCACTGTTGATGGTTTTGAATGATATGCCATATTTCTCTTTAAGTCTGACTCCTGGTCACCTGTGAAAGCTGCCGAAATGACAATATAGATTTCATATTGGACTTGTGCCTACAATTAGGAAATCCTGATTTTTTTCTTCTGAAGTGTCAGATGCTCTAAAAACATAGGATATATACTATATAAGTATTCACTCACCCATCCAAATCATTGAATTCAGGTGTTCCAATCACTTCCATGATCACAGGTGTACAAAACCAAGCACATAGGCATGTGCCTACCACTTCTACAAACATTTGTGAAAGAATTGGTTGCTCTCAAGAGCTCAGTGAATTCCAGCATGGTACCGTGATAGGATGCCACCTCTGCAACAAGTCCAGTTGTGAAATTTCCTCTGTATTAAATATTCCACAGCCAATTGTCAGTGGATTTATAGCAAAGTATAGGGCACATAAAATGCTCATCCTTTCTTTTCCTCTTTCTGATAATCAGGTTTCAGCTCGGATCTCAGCTTGTCTTGCAAACATTGCTCCCTGGATGGCAGCCCACCACCTCAAGCTTAATCCAAGCAAGAAAGAGCTGCTTTACATCCCAAGAGCTGCAGGTCTTCATTGTGATCTCTCAATTTCCTTTGAGAACACCATGATCACTCCTTCTTCAGAAGCACGCAGCTTTGGGGTAGTTGTAGATGATCGGCTCTCTTTCTCGGCTCATGTTGCTATGCAGATTTCTCCTTTACAATATTCAGAGCATTCGTCCATTTCTCACAAGGGAGGCCACTCAGGTGCTTGTTCAGTCTCTTGTTATCTCAAGACTCAACTACTCCAACTCCCTCCTAGCTGGCCGTCCTATGCGTGCCATCAGGCCCCTGCACCTGATCCTAGTGCAGCTCGACTGTGTTCAACCTTCCCAAGTTCAGCCATGTCACACCACTGCTGTGCAACCTTCATCACTGGCTTCCTGTAGCAGCTCACATCAGATATAAAACCCTGATGCTAACCTACAAAGCAAAAAATGGTCCAAGCCCTTCTACTTGATGGCAATGGTCAAAACTCGATGCATACCCAGAGACCTTTGTGCCCCAAGCACGACTCGACTAGACCCACTGTCATCCAGGACACATGGGATGCAAGCAACCAGACTTTTCTCTGTCCTGGCACCAAGGTGGTGCAATGAACTCCCCCTGAGTGTCCAAACTGAAGACCCACCTCTTTCGAGAGCACTTGAACTAACTCAAAGTCAAACTAACTCAAATTCAAAGCTGTTACCACACTTATAGCAGTTATTGTATTCCCTATGTTTTGTTCTTCGCTGGTTTGTGTAGTTTAGGAATACTTGGGTTCTGAGACATATAACGTGTAATAGGTAGTACGTGGCTAAAGTTCTAGTAGTATTATAACTCAAAGTAACTTGAATTCAGGTCTACCAGTCTTAGCATTGGATATTCCAAATTAATGACTAAGCACTCTTGTAAGTCACTCTGGATAAGATCGTCTGCTAAATGTCATAAATGTAAATGTAATGTAAAAGGACACAGCTGCTGATGCTGAGGTGCATAGTGCACAGATGTTGCCAACTTTCTGCAGAGTCAATCGCTACAGACCTCCAAACTTCATGTAGCCTTCAGATTAACTCAAGAACAGTGCATAGAGAGCTTCATTGAATGGGTTTCCATGGCTGAGCAGCTGCATCCAAGCCGTACATCACCAAGTGCAATGCAAAGTGTCGGATGCAGTGGTATAAAGTATACCATCACTGGACTCCAGAGCAGTGGAGACTTGTTCTCTGGAGTTACAAATCACACTTTTCCATCTGGCAATCTGATGGATGAGTCTAGATTTGGCGGTTGCCAGGAGAACAGTACTTGTCTGACTGCAAGGGTACACAATGGTACACAACGATACTTGTGTAAAGTTTGGTGGATGGGGGATTATGCTTGTTTTTCAGGAATTGGGCTCTGACCTTTAGTTTCAGTGAAATGAAAATGAAATGAAATTTGGAAGAACTTGATTGGCCTGCCTCAACCCGATAGAACACCTTTGAGATAAATTAGAGTGGAGACTGCGAGACAGGTCTTCTAGTCCAACATCAGTGTCTGACCTCACAAATGGAAGAATGGTCAGAAATTCCCATAAACACACTCCTAAACCTTGTGAGATGCCTTCCCAGAAGAGTTGAAGCAGGCAGCCGAGTGAATACTTTTGGCAATATAGTGTATCTTACCATATGTTTAGTCATGGCATCTGGGAAAAAAAAGCATCCTCTGACCAAATGGTTTAACTTTACTTCCACTTACAAAAAGGCACAAGTTTGATTTGACATATTGCTTTCCCTGGTGAATGATTTAGCAATGTCAGAATTACAGAGTCTTCAAGGTCTACGCTACTCATTTCATGCTTACTTGGTGTTGGTTTGATAACCGGCTGTTTGTCTAATTAGTTTATTTATACTTATTATGAACCAGTAAAAATGCTCATGTAGTTTATTTATAAATACACAAGTGTAGAATCTCTGGTTTCACACTTTCTTTCTGCCACTGACTATATGACTTCTTGTTCTAATCACTGATAGAATCCTTCCCCCACCACTGACCACTGATGACAATTAATAAATTTGTGATGCAGCCTTTTAGACCTGCCACAAAAGGGCACATTGACAGCATTACAATTAATAAGCATGTGCATGACATAAATCTTTACAAATATTCAGTGGTTGAGGACTGACATCTCCCAGTCTTAGGAGCACTGTGGTGTGCTGTGGGAATTACAAGGTACTTCTGGAAGAAAATAAAAAAGCATGAAATCAGGAACCATGATCAAATTACATTAACTTCAGTAAAATAAAGCATCAACATCAGATCTTTCATTATGCCTTAGTGAGATTGTGGTCATGTCACCTAACCTCTTCCACCTGCCCAGGAATTCTACAATTCTTGTAAAAAGGGCTCTTTCTGTGTTATCATGTGTAAATCCTGATTCTTGTAGATCTTAAACAACAGAAAATTGCAAACAATAGCAATGTCAGGTCTATACAGGAAGAGCAGTATGTATGCATGTTTATATTCCTGTAAATAGTATGATTTTGCTTTAAATGCTATTGTTTCACTATGGACTACAAAGTAACATTTGTAATCATTTCTATCAAAGTCTGGATACAACACCACCAAATATAGTGTACATGTTCATCTTTTAAGCCTAATTTCACTCATTTAGTGGCTAACAGGGATACTGGGAATTGATTGAAGCATTTTCATTTTAACTGAAACACTTATAATATTTTTTTTCATTTATTTATAAATGTCCTACTCAAAATCATTCACATATGTCCTGTTCATGAGGAATTTTAGCTGTTTACTTGTTTAAACCTCAACACTCATTCCAACAATCTCAGAGATCTGCCTCTATGTATAAATTCTTTTTTATTAATATTTATTTAAATTATTTATTATTTCTTTACTTAAATTATTTCTTTTTTATGTAACAGCAAATGCCATTGTTTTTTTTATGCCTTAAATGACTTTTTTACTAAAAGTTTTCTTAGCTAAACAATACATTTGTAAAAGTTTTTTTTTCTTTTCCTATAGAGAGCTCCCCGGATTTCCCAGAGTGCCTCGGGCAAGCACTTGACTCCTCAGTCTCTGCCTCTATCCTATCATCCTTTGGTGTCCCCTGATTACTGATTGTTTACACCTATTACACCTATATACTATTTATACTGTGTATGTTTGTAAGCTCTTTGGGAAGTAACATATCTCTCTGTAGTACTTACCAGGCGTTTTATTTCCTGTTTGTCATACCGGCTTTTGACTCCATTCTATTTGTTTACTCTCCCTCTTCAGATTTGCCCTTTGGTTGATGTTTTGCTCTCTGGGCTTTGAACATTTGGACTGTTTTGACATTGTTTTTGTCTTACCCATATATCTCTGTTTTCTCCAGTTTTAACCCTTAACCTGTGTATAACTACTCTTTTGGATTTCCCATATTGTAATAAACCTTTAAGCCTTAACTGCACGCATTTGCTTGTGGCTTGAATCGCAACATTTTACTTAAATAAATTGCAAATGGCAGAATTGGAGGCTTATCAACAGGTGCTGCAAGAACATGGTCAGCTACTCGGACAGCATCAGCAAGTGCTCTCCGAGGTTATCCAGTCGGTCAGTGATTTGGCCAAGCAACAGGGGCAACAACAGTTACACCTTACCAAGCTGTTGGCCAGCATCCGTGGCCTCATGGCACAGCTACAGTCAGTAAGTCCATTTCTTTATAGGACTGCTAGCACCCCTGTGTCTACCTTAGGAGCCATTTCTGTAAGTAAACCCAATAAATTCGATGGTTCCCTGGATAAGTGCAGTGGATTTTTTTTATTTTTGCTTCAGTGTGTTTTTTAATAATGCAGCTCCCAGCTCTGACCAAGCTAAAGTAGCTTTTGCTTTGGAATGGGCCACTGCGGTATGCACACAGCCAATCTTTCATATGATTTATTCATCCACAAATTTAAAATTGTTTTTGACCATCCACATGAGGGGAGAGCCTGTGAAGAGCTCCTCACACAGCGCAGACAGGGACACCATAGTTCAGTCTCTGACTATGCATTAGAGTTTCACACTTTAGCAGCCAGGAGTCATTGGAATGAGTCTGTACTTCTAGTAGTGTTTTGCAATGGACTTGTTGACTGTATTAGTCTGTCATGATGATAATCTGTCTCTGAACCAGCTCATTACTTTAACCATTCATTTGGACCAGTTGCTCTGTAAACAGAGACCACGCTCAACACGGTCCTTTTAAGAGGTTCTATGGTTCCTGCCCATGAGGATGATCCATCCTTGGAGAGAATACAGTGTGACACATCCCGATCTGTGTGTCTGCTTTGGATGGGGAGCATTTGGCAATAACACTCATAACTCAAGTGACTAAACCATTGAGACTTGAAGCCACTCAGAAACATGATCAGTCAACTCATCATTGCTTACATAGATGACATCCTCATATACTAGAGATTCATGCTCAGCACATCCGGCAGGTCCTCCAATGTCTTTTGGAGAACCATTTGTATATTAAAGGAGAGAAGTGTAAGTTCCACTTACAGCATGTGTCATTTCTGGGGTACATTATTAGCACTAATTTCATTGTAATGGATGACAGTAAGGTTGAGGCTGTTCTTAATTTGCCCCTTCCCCTCCAAAGTTAAAGAACTACAGAGATTTCTGGGTTTTGCCAACTTTTACCACCGGTTCATTTGGAACTTTAGTTCTATTGCTGCTCCTTGCTTAAAGGAGCACTGAAAAGGCTGGGTTAGTCTCCTCTGGCTAAGGAGGAGAAGTTAAAACATGCTTTCACCTTGGCACCCATACTTCCGTCACAACCCTTTACAAACAGAAAGGAGTCAAAAGCCAGGATCAAATGCTTGGTAAGTTCAAATGCTTGGTAAGTTCTACAGGGAGATACATTACTTTGCAAAGAACTTACATACACAGTATAAATAGTAATGGACCCAGGTATACACAATCAGTATTCAGGGGACACTGAGCAATGATAGGATGGAGGCAGAGACTAAGGAGTCAAGTGCTCACCCGAGGCACTCTGGGAAATGGAGTTCTCATCAATAGAACTCTCTATAGGACTGACGGGAGGCATGACAACCACTAGACAGTAATGCCCATAACTTGTTATTTAGAGCTGATTCAGGCATGCTGAGTTGTCCATGGAGCAAATCCTGAACACTACTCAATGAATGCAGTGCTGTCTGCTATGCTGAATTCCATCATTTCATATTTTCAATTGAGCCCTTCCTAACCTGACAAATAGGCTGAATAAACTGTCACAGAGGATAAAACTCAATCTACTGGCTTTTCATGCCCACCCAAGTGGAGGTTCTGCTTGTCTAACTGTGAATGTTGGGCTTAGTTTTGCTCCTATTTAAAATTTATTTTAGATTAATTTTCTGTTTCCCTTCTTTTGGACAGTTTGAACATTTAGTAAGCATAAAGATAAACAATATATAATGAGATATATAATCACTCCTTTACTCTATTAGAAAGCATTTTGTGTACATTCATCCATTAATCTCTCTCTCTCTCTCTCTCTCTCTCTCTCTCTCTCTCCATGTTTGCATACATGCATGTGTGTTACAGCAGTTAGGATGGGCTTTGAGAGAACTTTTAAGAAAGTATTTAAGAGACAATTCATGAATGATACATCTCCTATTCTCCTGTATTAACACAATAGAGAAGGGCAGCCTGCTGAATCAACCTGTGCAAATTTGGTGGCCGTCCAAATATGTGTTTTAAAGGGCCTTTAAAGTATAGGTGTGTGTGTGTGTAATCTGCATTACAACAGACAACTGGTTGAAGAAGGGGTCTGATCCTCAAGCAGGAAGCGGAAACAGAGAGAGGCACCTGAAAATATTCCCCTGATTTCCATCAACAATAAGTAAGTGAAGAAAAGTAGAACTTCACCAAAGTGTGTGTGTGTGTGGGTGGGGGGTGTACGTAATACATAATTATCACCATTCATTGCCTTAGACGGTAGACTTTAAGGAGTTATTGTAAAAAGTCTGAAACTCTATAAGTCCATGGTGATTTTCTAAGGGAGCTTTCACACCTATCTTATTTGATTCAAACCTTTGGACTTTTAATGGACTTTTTTTTGGCCTTTTTTTGGACTTTTTTTGGACTTTATGCAAATGAAAGTAGCGAGCGACCATAGACTGGACCAAAGGATCAAAATTTGGTCAGAACAAAAGAGGTGGTCTTAGTCCAGATCAAACTGGTTCAGTTTATTTGCAATGTGAAAACAATTTGTTGGATGGTTCAGACTTTTGGACCCATATCAAGAAGATAGGGCAGGTTATCTTCATCCCTTCAATAACAGAAGAAGGAAAAATACCAGAATAGAAGTAAAAAATTATCTAAGGAGATGAGGACACAACGCAACTCTGAGCGCAAGGGCAGGAATCAACCCTAGACAGGGCGCTAATCCATCGTAGGGCTCATACACACACACATT
>JAOVVG010006163.1:0-10946 GCA_028566375.1 Leptodoras nelsoni | reverse complement strand
TCTCACTCTGTCAGGTCACAGCATGAACTGAAAGCACAAAGAGACACATAAACTGCTGGCAATGAGACACAGGTGCGACTCATCTCCCATTATCCTGTTTAGGAAATTGGGCTCTCTTGTTAAATGATTCAGCATGACAAGGCACTTCAGGAGGGTTTCACAAAAACAAATATCTGGGCACTGTGAAGGACAGAATGCAACCAAAATAGGTTGCCCTATAACCTACTTTATATATTGCCCCCACTCTAACTAATTTTGAACCATCATCTCTATGCATAAGCCCTACGGAGCATGGGAATTTCATTTTCATTACTTTCTTTGCTAAGGTTTTCAGTCTAAAGTAAATTGAATTAATAATTGACATTAGCCAGTTAACAGTGGGTATTTAATGGTGTCAACTCACAACAAGAAGGGCCTGTGTTGGGTTCCCCTAGCTGGGTGGCCAGGGTCTATTCTGGGTGGCATTGCATGTTCGCCCTGTGTCTGTGGGGATTTCTCCTGGGAGCTTCAGCCTCCTCACACACTCCAAAGACATACAGTTAGACGAGTTGGAGAGAGTAAATTGCCACTAGCAGTTGCAAGTTACATTGCTATGACATATCCGGAAACTTTCACCTTTAACATAGTTTCAAGATTTAAGATAATCAGTTCTATTCCACTTCATGCAAGGACTTTACATATTTGCAAGTTCTACATATTTTGCCTTTTTTTTGTGAATTATTTAAATAATAATAATGATAATCACAAACTATTTTCAATAAATAATAATAGCATAGTAATATCACAATAACAAAGTAATAAAAGCAGTAGTTTATTGTAGACCTTCTGGTCTTACTGCAATCATTAACATGCTGAAGACCTTGTCCAGACTTGTCCACTGCAATGGAAAGCAGTGCAAAGTCATTTCAGAATGCTGCACTGTTAGCAGGGGCCAGATGCCATTGGCATCTTGAGTGTGTTTGCATGGCACTGCCTTTTACTCTTTGCTGAGCAACACCATAAGGAACAGGCCACAGTAACATGCCATGTCCTGGGGGAATTTGGAACGTGACAGCAGGTAGCAGGGGCAGAAGGGTCATGGGGAACATCATCCAGACACTGCAATGCTGTCTGACTACTTACACACACACACACACACACACACACACACACACAGAGAGAGAGAGAGAGAGAGAGAGAGAGAGAGAGAGCATTAATGACCTGACTTACAACTTTGATATTGTGGAATTTTCTTATACTGAGATGGAAAAAAATATAGATCTGCATCAGCAGACTGTCAAAAATATGAACATTCTAGCAGAATGTTTACTGTTTGTGAAAATAACGAATGTCTGACCTACAATACTGTGTGAAAAAATGCTATAAACTAAGAATGCTTTCAAAAATGGAAGTGTCAATAACTTTATGAAGGAACTCAGCTAGAAGGTTGTTCCAAACATCTTGAAGAACTTACCACAGCTCTTCTGTGGATGTAGCGTTCCTCAAATCCTTCTGTCTTTTCATGTAATACCAGACAGAAGCCATGATGTTGAGATCATGGCTTTGTGGGGGCCATACCATCACTTCAAGGACTTTTTGTTCTTCTTGGCATTGAAGATAGTTCTTAAGGACATTGTCCTTCTGCAGAATAAAGTTGGGGCCAATCACACCCCTCCTTGATGGTATTGCATGATGGATTAGTATCTGCCTATATTTCTCAGCATTGAGGACACCATTAATCCTGACCAAATCTCCAACTCCATTTGCAGAAATGCAGCCCCAAACTTGCATGGAACCTCCACCATGCTTCAGTGTTGCCTGCAGAAACTCATTATCACCCTCATAAGCCCTTCGGCAGACAACTGCCTTCTGCTACAGCCAAATATTTCAAACTTTGACTCATCAGTTCAGAGTACCAGCTGCCATTTTTCTGCCCCCCAGTTCCTATGATTTCGTGCATAGTTGAGTCGCTTGGCCTTGTTTCCATGTCGGAGGTATGGCTTTTTGGCAGCAACTCTTCCATGAAGACCACTTCTGGTCAGAATTCTCAGGACAGTAGATGGATATACCTGGGTCCCATGGTTTCTGCCAGTTCTGAGCTGATGGCGCTGCTGGACATCATCTGATTTTGAAGGGCAATAAGCTTGATGTGTTTGCCATCTGCTGCATTAAGTTTCCTTGGCTGACCATCCTTCTTTGTTTCCCAGTCTCCTTTGAAACCTTTGTCTGGGAGAGCCCTTGCTGATGCACTATAACTACCTTGTGTAGTTTTAGAATTTGTTAGTTTGAAGGAAAAGGGTAGTAACACCAAATATTGATTTGATTTAGATTTGTCTTTTGTTCACTCACTTTGCATTTTGTAAATTGGAAAAGAAATAAACAATTATTATTTGTATGTTTGAAAACATTCTTAGTTTACAGCATTTTTTCACACCTGCCTAAAACCTTTGCACAGTATTGTATACCTTCTTGGATTTTCATACATCAGTAAGTGTGTGAGTGTGTGAGTTCTACTATAAATTTAAATAAAAAATAATCTATAAATTCATGTGCCACAGACATTTAGCTCCAGTGGAAAATACATTGTATGGTAAAAAATGTCATATCTAATTATCACAGCCATATGTGCATATTCCATTCCAGATTTAGTCCCCCTTTGTTGTTATAACACAAATCTGTGAAGACTGAGACTCAAATTCTTCCACTCCAGCCTTGGCAAACCAGGTCTTCAATGAGCTTACTTTGTGCACAGGGGCATTGTCACACTGGAACAGGTTTGGACCTCTTAGTTCCATGAAAATTGTAAAGCTACAGCATACATAGACATCCTATGCACTTGTGTGGTTTATACTTTGCTGGAACAGTTTGGGTGTAATGGTCAAATGTCCACAAACATTTAGCCATATAGTGTAGGTACAGTCATGTTATATAATGTATATGATATTTGAATTGAATTTTATATCAGTTTCAATTTAAGCTTAATTGTACCTAATTGTATTGTAATCTTATTTACCAACTATTCCATCCAACAAATGCTGGCCCTTGTCCCAAATTTTGGCCCAACTTCTAATTGTTGTGTTCATTTTCAGTTTCCTAGAGTGAGAATGAGATTCATCACTTTCTGGCTAATGTGATTACTGATAAAGTGCTATGACAAGGCTGTTTACTTCTGAAAGGACTGTGTGGGGCTGCCAAATGTTTCAGTCACACCATAAAAAGGTCTAGGGTGTCTCAATAGAGCTTATGGTTATTACAGTTTTAAGATTTTAAGAATTATAGATGAAGGATAGAACTGTTCCAATAATTACATTTAAATTTCTTCTCCTGTACTTTTTTGCCTGTCTTTTTTATGGTAAACTATAAATACTTCCACAATAACTAGATGTAGTATTTCTGATCTATTTGTTTGGTAGCAGAATATTGATTAAGTCTAATAAGGAACACAATAAGAGGTTCTGTTCGTCTTTAATGGTTAAGCAAAGTCACTAAACTGATAACTCAATTTGTGGCCACACATCCCAACACTCCAGTCCCTTCTCCCTCTACACACACACACACACACACGCACACACACACACACACACACACACACACACACACACAAATACAAATACAAACATACACTTCATGCTTACATGTGTGTTAGTGCGTGCTTAAAAATAGAACCCGGCAATCAATTACCTCTGTAATTTGTATGCAAATTAAGCAGCTTATTACTTCTTGTTAATATTAAAATATTTCCATGTCAGATGTGATTAATTTTGTAAACCCCCATCACACTTCACCCCACCCCACCCAATCAAAGATCAAAGTCTGTGTATATATGGCAGTATAGGACAGAGTGCTGCTTCCAGGCAGGGAGACCAAAGCATTCATTTAGAATTATTTCAGAAATTGCTGCCTTTCTTCTACTAATGTCATATTACAACATTCTCGCAGATGTTGCCAGTAGGCATTTTTGGCCACTACAGTGCAATCTAACAGCTCAAGACATCTGCTTGTTGACACAACATTTTGTAAGAAAAACATGACTATCATCTAGATTGCAATTTTTTCTGTTTAATCAAAGCTAATCAACCATGATTTTTTAAAGCCATTAATTTAAGCAGCAGGTTTTATCCCTGTGGTATACATAGGAACTAATTCTGCCATGCCAAGCTTTGTTTACTTAGCAGTCAGGTGTAACTCTCTCTCACACACACACACCTTTCCATTTAAATAATCACAGTTAACTCTGCCTACATACTGGATATCCATGGAAGCAAAACAAATTGTTCAGATAAAATCACTTACACTTTAATTATGACTACTGCAGCTAGCTGGTAGTCATAGTTTTTGTCAAAGAAAAAGTCATTCTTTTTATCACCTTCCTCTTCTTTTTTCTTTTTTCCCCACAAATTTTTGGATGATAATATCATATACTTAGACTTTTGTCTATATTTTGTCAAAAACTATAAACCTTTTGTGGTATATTGGCCTCTAGTGGGTGCATTACCCTAGCCCATGATTCATTTGTGGAGTGGCACCACCTAGTGAATCATGGGTAACCTCCATCAGGTAAAGGGCTACACAGAATTAAATCTAAGGAGGGTTTCCCTGTTCCTCCTGACCTGTAGTTAACATTCTTAAAACAAAAAAAAACACACACTTCAAAATTGTACAATAAACCCCAACTATATTGATGTACATAAACAAAACAGCACAGAAAGGCACCTTACACCCATATTTACTTAGTTGTGAAAAACTAAGTAAACCCTCTTTGAATTCTATGATTATATGTATCAGGACAAATAAAAAAAACTTAAAAAGTCTTAAAATTAGGTAAATACAAACTCAGATAAACAACACATAAATTCCACAATGTCATTATTTAACTAAAATGAAGCCAAAATGGTGAAAAACTAAGTACACCTTTATTGCTTACATAGGAATTAAAAGGATAAGTAGCAACCAGGTGCTGCTAATCAAATGCCCTTGATTAACTGCTTGTCAACAACTGTGTCCACCTCTAAAAAAATCAGAAGTTTTGGCAGTTTGCTGGTCTGGAGTATTCAGGTGTGTGTTAATACAATGTGAAAGAGGAAAGACATAAGCAGCCATCTTACAGAAAGGTTAGAAGTCCATAATACTACTTTGAGAAACATTATTCACAAGCATTCAAGACATTTGCCAGGAGTGGACGCCACAGCAAATTCACCCCAATGTCGGACCATACAATACTCGGAGGAAAAACCCAAGACTCTACATCTCAGACTCTACAGGCCTCACTTAGCATGTTAAATGCTCATGGACATGACATTACAATTGGAAAAGACTATGGCTTGTTTGGAAGGGTTGCCAGGAGAAAACTTCTTCTTTCAAACAAGAACTAAGTTTGCAAAGCTGCATCTGAACAAACCATAAGAATTCTGGAAAAATGTCCTTTGGGCAGATGAGACCAAAGAAATGTGTGGCCATAATGCACAGCATATCAGTACAAACACCTTATAAACCAACTTTCAAGCATGACAGGAGTAATGATTTGTGGTTGTTTGGCAGACCTTGGCATCTTGCAGTCATTGAGTCGACCATGATCTCCTCTGTATACCAAAGTATTCTAGCATCAAATGTGAGGCCATATATTCAACAGTTAAAGCTTGGGTGAAATTGGGTCGTCTAGCAGGACAATGCTCCCAAGCACACCAGCAAATCTACAACAGAATGGCTGAAAAAAGGTGTTGCAATGGCCCAGTCTAAAGCCCACACTACTTCACCACACCCCAAGTACTGCAGCATCCTGATCCCATTAAGCCTACTGGTGTTGAGGTGGACACCTCAGAAACCAGGGTGGGTGACATTTGGTTACAGCAGCTCAAGGAGAAGGAGAAACTACACCCCATAGCCTTCTTTTCTGACAAATTATCCCCTATGGGGATATGAGGGTGCTAGAGGAATGACTACACAGATTTGAGGGGGCCAACCATGCATTTGCAATCTTCACTGACCACAAAAACTTAAAATACCTAAAGATAGCCAAGGACCTGAACCCCAGTCAAGTCTTAGATCTTTGCTCAGTTCCTTTTCACAGTCTCTTACCAGCTGGATTCCAAGAGCATCAAGGCATCCTTGTCCTGTCCTTTCTAACAATCTCTAACATTTCTCTACTTGTTACAATTCCATATACTGTAAATCCTACAAAAATTTAACCATTTGTTCTTGATATATTTAGCTGTGTTATGTAAATATAGTCCTGGTGGTGACCGTATATACGGGGGGTTCTGGCACAAGTACAAGTTTTTCTAAATGCACACCTGTGAATACTTAATATACCTGTACAATACCAGTCAAAAGTTTGGATACACCTTCTCATTCAATATTTTTATTTATTTTTATTTTATTATAAAATTAATACTGGTCATCCAGATTAAGAAGGAACACATAAGGAATATGTGTAGTAAACTTAAAAGTGTTAAACCAAAATATTAGATTCTTCAAAGTAGGCACCTTTTTGCTTTGATTACAGCTTTGCACACTCTCATCATGGCATTCTCTCAATCAGTTACATGAGGTTATCACCTGAAATGGTTTTCCAACAGTCTTGAAGGAGTTCGCAGAGGTGCTGAGCACCTGTTGGCCGCTTTGCCTTCGCTCTGCGGTCCAACTCATCCCAAACCATCTCAAATGACTGACCTTCATTTCTTAAAGAAATAATGGACTGTGGTTTTTCTTAAATTAGTTGAGTAGTTCTTGCCATAATATGGATTAGAACATATACAACAAATAGGGCTATTCAGTGTATACCAACTCTACCTCTTCACAACTGATGTTCTTAAACACATTAAGAGGGCAAGGAATTCAAGAAATTAACTCTTGACAAGGTGTAGTAGGTTAAAAAAAGAAAAAAGAGAAAAAATGCTATATAATAATAATGGGCTTAAAACTATGATGTGAAACTTGTACAATGTACTTTTCTCCATGCCCACTATCAAGGGCTAAATGAGGAGAATGACTATGTGAGACCTGACTTAAAAGCTTACCTGAATGACATACAAATTAGTGACAACTTCCTATTCGAACAAATCACTAAGTCTACCAGCGAAGAAGCCCAAAGACAGAAAAGACTGGGTACAACTGTTAAGACTAAGACAGTGACTGTTGCAATTCGTGACAGTGGTGCTGAGACTAAATGCACCAGAGCTGACAAAGAATGACAGACTCAAGAAGATGCCATTAGAGAACTGACAGCACAAGTGTCTTCACTGACTAAACATCTTGCACAAATGACCAGACCACCTGACAACACCCTACCTGTTGACTCTAGACTACAAAGACACAACCCGCCGGTACCAGGGGCATGAGGCAAATGCAAATCTTGTGTACAACAAAACAAAGCCACTTGTCAACATTGTTTTGTGTGTGGACAAGCAGGACACAGGACCATAGTCTGTCTTCAACCAAAGGTATCGGGAAGCACAAAGAGGTCGCTGAAGAGGGGCAGCCAGTGACCAGGACAGCCCATGTGCCCCCATCTAATAAAAACAAAGTCAACCCAACCATGTAAGAAACTTGCACAGCTCATAGTTAAAAGATGCATGGATTCATGTGCTCTTAATGAAGCTCCAATTCAAATATTACTTGATTCAGGAGCTCAAGTGACAATGGTAAGTGAGGCATGGATGAAAAAGACATTACTCATGCTCCTATTCAACCACTTGAATCCCTCTTGTCAGACAAACCACGTGAAATCTCTGCTGCAAATGGCACTGATGTTCCTTTTGGAGGATGGGCAGACCTGGAACTGGAAATCCTAAGTAAGAATTATGGACATGTCTCTATCCAGGTTCCCATTCTTATCACCCAGAAATGTGTCAATCACCCCACCCCAGAGTACGAGATTTACCAGCAGGTGGTACAATGCTTTTTCAGCCCAGTGTAGAGAACAGTTGCCCTGATGGTTTAGATTTGTTCCCTCCATTTATAGTTGTCCCTAGTGGTTTAACAAAAATTGTCAAGATCCCAATATGGAATACCACTAAACATGACATTTACCTTCCATAGAGAACTGTTCTTGGTACCCTAGAAGAAGTTACTGTAATATGACCATTTAACTTGGTTCCAGACATTTCAGAGTCTCAACCCTGTAATGTGTGAACACATGTTCTGCTAACAATAGTCCCAACCAGACAAACAGTGACAAGTACCAAACCAAGAATACAAGTCAAGGATGGCATCCACATCCTCATCTTGGAGAGGACGAGCAAGAGTTGTAAAAGATGATGTTGTTTGAAGAGTCTGATGTTTTTGCCAAAACTGAGTTTTTCAAGTTTACAACTCAAAATCAATCTTACAATGTCCCAGTCCAAACATCTTACAACTCAATTCCCAAACCCTTGTACAAGGAGGTGAAAGATTATGTCTAGGAGCTGCTTGACCATGACTGGATTACAAAGTCCATATCATCGTATTCCTCACCAATCATCTGTGTTAGAAAAAAGGACGTCTTTATGTTTGTGTGTCGACTTTAGGAGACTAAACCCCAATACTTTCCTTGACCGTCATCCACTCCCACGCATTCAGGATCTGCTGGATAACTTGGGGGGCTACTCATGCTTCTCAATACTCAACCAAGGCAGTACTTAACACCAGGGGTTTGTGGAAGAGAACTCCAGACACCTCACTTTAGGGGTTATATGAGTGGAACCGTCTCCCCTTTTGCCTTACCAATTCCCGGGCGGCTTTTCAAAGATGCATGGAAGGAGTACTTGAGGGGTTAAGGGACGAGTGTTGTTCTCCCTACTTAGATGACTTGTTGTGTTACTCTAAGACATTTTCTGACCATGTCAATGACTTGAGACATGTTCTACACAGACTTAGAGAACATGGTGTTAAATTATACCCCAACAAGTGTGAACTGTTTAACCGACAGATCAGGTATGTAGGTCATTTGGTAACTAATGAAGGTGTCCAGATAGACCTCAAAGACCTGGAAGCAGTTCACCAGCTTAGAGACAGAGCGCCAAAGAATGTTGGAGAAGTAAGAGCACTCCTTGGCTTCTTAGGTTACTACCGGACATTTATTCAAGACTTTTCTAGATTGGTAAGACCACTGTTTAAGCTAAACAAGAGTCCCAGCTAGTTAGACCACAAACCCAATCAAAACCGAATCAAACCTGACAAGACTAAACCAAAGGGTAACAGTAGTGTTCAACTCTCTTCAAAGACACCAGTCAAATAGACACAAGAAAACAGAGCAGTAGTATCGCACTTTGTTAATATGCTAACTAGTCCACCTATTCTTGCATACCCAGACTTTGAGTTGCCTTTTGTTCTCCACACAGATGCTTCAAACGAAGGTCTTAGAGCCATACTTTACCAACAGCAGGGAAATAAATTACATGTCATAGCATATGGTTCCAGGACTCTTATGCCTGCAGAAAAAACTATGACCTTTATTCTGGCAAGCTTGAGCTTCTTGCACTAAAGTGGGCAATCTGTGATAAATTTAGGGATTACCTTTACCTACCCATTAAACGCAGTAGGGCATCGCTGGGTGGGTGAGCTAGCAGACTTTAATTTTTGCAAGCAATGCAAGACAGTGAAGTACCTTGGGATGCCGCGTTGCAGTTGAACTCGATTGCAAATGACATAGCCCAAGAAGGAATACCTGTACTCTCTCCCAAACACATCAAAACAGCTCAACAAGCGGATGCTCCATTTGCAGAGGTGATACAGTTAAAGAAGAGAGGATGGAATCCTAATGAAAAAGACAAGAAACAAATGACACATGACACAAGGAGACTTGTACATGAATAGAACAAACTAAAACTTGACAAAGAACTGTTGTACAGATGTACTGGACAGATAAAACAGCTAGTTCTTCCCACTAAACTAAGAAAGACTGTTTTGAAACATTTACATGATGACATGGGACATGTACATGCCAATAAAGTCATTTTCTTGGTGAGGGAACACTTTTTGTCCCTTCATGCAGTGTGAAATGTATGTTAAGTTTATGTGATTCATCAGTGCACTTGTATTAAAAACAACCATGTGTTCCAGAGAGAGCACCTATGGGTTCAATCACTACAAACACACCATTTGAACAAATATCAGTTGACTACATCCATCTTAAGCCGAGTAGAGGTGGCTATGAGCTTTGTGCAAGGCTACCCGACTAAGTACAAGTCTGGCAAGACCGCCACTGAAAAGATCTTCTACGATTTTATCCCTAAGTTCGGATACCCTGAGAAAACATCTTATTCCAAAGACTTCAACGGCTTGCAGGAATAGCCCATTCTTGAACAACCCCTACCACTCTCAGGGAAATCCGGTTGAATGCTTAAACAGAACACTGCTACAAATGTTAAGCACTCTGCATGAAGAAAATAAATCAGAGTGGAAAGACCATTTACCACACATCTTCATGCATACAATTGTACCAGACATGAAGCAACAGGTTACTCACCATTTTTTCTACTGCATGGTAGAAGACCTAGACTACTGATAGACCTACTTTTTGACTTTTTGACAAAACAAGACAAGAGTATGCAGAAAAATGGCCTTTTCGTATGGGGGAGGCATACAAAATCGCTTCTGAAAACAGCAAAAGAAGCTCAGCAAAAGGAAAAAAGTATTATGATCAGCATGCTAAAGACTTCCCTTTACAACCAGGAAACTGAGTACTAGTAAGAAATCTTTCAGAGCGTGGAGGTCCAGGTAAACTAAGAGCTTACTGGGAAAAGTGCATTCATCGAGTTGTTGAAAGGATAGGAGATGGACCGAGGAGATAACACGTTAAAGCTGACACAGGAGACCGCAGCCTTTGAGTCTTACACAGAGATCTCCTATTACTAGTCAACGATTTGCCAATGGAAGAAGTAGTTAAAAATGTAATCTGTAAGACAAAATCAGAGAAACAATCCAAGACAAACGCAGGAAGCTGCTGAGCAAAAGTCAGTACAGTCTGATGAAGAGGAGGAATACACATA
>JAOVVG010002443.1:5508-17042 GCA_028566375.1 Leptodoras nelsoni | reverse complement strand
CACTAAGTAAGTGTACTCCTCTTAGGCAGGCCCTCCAATCATCCAGCTTCAGTCCAGATCAGAGCATCTGAACATGTTTGAGAAAGTGTATGTGGCTGCGTGAGAGCCCTGGACTGCAGCTCCCACCCATCTTACACTTGCTCAACCCTCGCAAGGTCAAATTACATATTTTCTTCACACACACAGCTCACACATGTATGCTTGGCTGGCTCCCTGTTTAGTCACTGACATCTGTTCTGTGAATCTTCTTCCACATCGGAAGTATTAGGCCGAACATGAGCTTACATCTGGAGTAGAAATGTCACTTTTTAGTTAGCAATGTGTGTTTTAACATCCTGGCCCTGTTTCCTTCTGTCTGTGTGTTTCATAAGAAAAAGGAATGCAACAGATAACAAAGGACCCAGTCAGATCCAATCCACTCTTGTTTTTCCTCAGGCATTTGCTCTACTAAAGTTACTATCAAAATTTCCTTACTATGAAGCTGTAGGATTTGCAGAATCCCAAAGAAACCAGCCTGAGGCTCAAGTGTTGCGTTTTAATACTTTTTATTATAAGCACATATTGGGTACAATAAAATGTGTAATCAAAGCTTTTGGTAAAGTTAGCTTTTATGAAATTCAAAATCTAAACTAATATTTGTCCGCTCCAAAGCCTCAGCCTCAAATCACATGTACTGAGTTGGCAAGTAAAAAGAGACATGTTTTTGTTTTAATTTGATGGATGTTCGTGATTCATATCATTTTTTTTTCCTGCTTGCAGGAATTTACCTTTGCCAGGTAAATTTTATTGAAGCTGCTAAACTGTTTATTATTAAAAACAGAACAGTACATAAGTACAACTGGCTCAATAATATGCAGGTGGAAAGTTCATGAATTCAAAAACTAATAATCTCTGGACAGATGCACCATGCCGTATTTCATTTAATGCTAAGGAAAGTAAGAGATAAGTTAGGTCCATCTCATGAAAAGAGTTGCAGGATGACCTGAAAGCAGCAGGACCAAGAGCGATAAGCAAAGAAGTGTGGCGCAATGAACTGTAACACCTAAAAGGAAGCACAGAAATGCATGTAACACTTGGAATGATATACTCTGGCCAGGCAAAACAAATTAGGGCATTAATAAATTATTGGCAATAATTGGCATGTTTGGAGAAAGAATGTATGTGTGTATAATCCAAAAAAACAATACATCTCCAGTGAAGCACAGAGGTGGGTGCATCATTATATGGGACTTAAAATGATACTGGGCATTACACGCCATTGAAAGAAGTTAGAATGGAGTGATGTGGATTGGGCCAGCAGCAAAGGATCAAAACCTTTTACTCTTTATTCTCCCTAGCTAATTTTCTCAAATTATGTAGAAAGCCTGAGTGATAACAATAGTTCTGGTGCCAACTGATATTAATCATGAATGCTGTAAAGGGGAAGATTTGGAATCGTGGGATAAGCATAGGATGGTCTTTATGACTAAAGCAGCACCACTAGGTACAAACTATCTACAGAATCCTGGTGTGCAAACATTTGAAATAAGACCAAATATACTTAAATGTCTGTCAGTGAACTAAAAGTTCACTCACATTAAAACACACAGTGAACATGATGTTTTAGAATTTATTACAGTCATATACATAAATAGTGTGTCCTGATAAATCCAGCCTAATGTCATATAATAAAATGAAATGACAAGGGAGGGAACGTGCAAACTGATAATAGATTACATCACTGGATAAATACAGACATAAATTATCAAGCAGAAGAATAATATAATTAACTTTCTGTAGGCTGACATTTCATGTAGTTTTTTATTTATTTTTCAGGATTATTTTCCAGTTCAGAAAATACATTCTACATTCTGAAATTATATTAAAAAAAAACTCCCCCTCATTTAACTTTAACACTAGTATGAACTGTGTATAAAATAAATATATTACGTATATCATAAATTGAAGTTGTGGAATAAATAATTATAGTAATAGGGGTGCAGGATTTTGAACAATAATGCAATGAATTTAAAGTAAAATACCCAGTCTTACCAATATGAGGATATAGTAATTAAAATAAATGTCATTTCTAAACCTATTTCTTATACTGTGAGTCTATGTTCAGCATGTATGGTGAGGGTTTCTCTTTATTCAAGACAGTGACAGTAATAAATCAAAGCAACAGCAGTTCATATAAAGTGCTAATTAAGTACATATTAAGTGCTTTGTATAGTATCATGCACATAACATTTGTAGTACTGTTTATAGTACATAACAAGTACTTTAAGTACATTAAACGTATAAATCAGCCATTAGTAACCTCGTAACAAACTGCAGCATTTGAGATCATGTTCATGTCATTCGGATATAAAAAGCTGTCAGGCCAGTAAGCAGTAGTGCCGCTGCCGAGGGCGTTGTAAATCCTGCAGAGTTTCCTGTGGTCGTGCTGGCCAAATCATTTGTGATACTTAAACTTGCTAAAAAGGAAGCTGATAGTCCTGTGGTTATATTGGTACCTTGATCTGTAGGATATATGCAATGTAAGATTTTGATGAACATAAAAGCAAAAAGATCATTTACAAGCATTATTGAAAACCGATCCCTAATTTTATGCATGGAAGTATTTATGCACCAAGCCATGTTATGTCTTATATGAATTTAGTGCATGGCTTATTCACTACTTTATTTTGATTGATCAGTTTTGGAATTCTATGGTCATTATATGGCGTTTATTTCTGTCTAATAGACCACCTTTAAGTCTAAGAAATTGTTGTTAAGGGGGCACTGGTTTTAATTCCTGACACCCTGTGGCAAAAAAAAACAATGGAAATATTTTCTAATATTAATTTTAATATATTTGGAGAGCATGAACCTGGTCATTCATGGTCAATCACTCAATAAAATAATTTAATAAAATAATGTATAATAATATAAAATAATTTGTAATAAGTAGTCATGGAATAAGTATTGCTTAAGTAGCTATGTACACAGTTCCGACTATAGAATCATTTAAATCAATAAAAATACTATAAATACTATAAATACTATAAATACAATAAGAAATCAATATCAATAAACAGAATTACATACAGCAAGCCAATCATTATTGTGAAATAAATCCCTGTATGACCTGTCAGGGTATATTTCACAATAATTACACAATTACACAACTATTTCACAATAGTTTGCTATACATTAACCCTTACATAACACCCACAAGTTTATTAATAGGCTCATTCAAATAGGTTATCATTTCTACAGTAACATATTACAGAGGACCTTCTATGCAGGTCTGTCCGCAAGATCTTCCCATATGAGGACAGTGACAAAGCCCTGACACTGGAGATCTTCACAATCTTCTTACAAAAAAAACTTAATACGAGATTAAATTATTCATAAATGAATGAATACAATTAATACAAAAATACAAGTCCCTGTGTGTTGTTACTACAAAAATGAAATTGTGGTTGAACGAGCCTATTATTATCAGCAAAGTCACAAACAGAATGTTACTGTATGTGGTGCAAAGAAGCATCTATAGATTGTGAACTTACCACAGACGCTGTTCACACATCCTATTGTCCCGTTTGAGCATGCGGAACATGTCGCACCTGCCTGATAAGGTGACTGTCCAAATATGTTACCTCTGTAGAGCATATTACATTGAGTTATTTATTAATTGGGAATTAAAGCACGGGGACCTACAGCATGATCATATATTGTAAAACAATATTATAGGGAATGAAAGCATTCTTCTTCTAAAGCACAGTTATTTATAGAAGATACAGAATGGTGACAAATGAAAGGTATTTCTGTCCCACTGTTATGCTGTGGGAGGGATTTAGATTGACTTTGACTTCTCTTGTCCTCTCAGGGAGAACCGTCAGTGCAAATCAATACACAGTTCAATCACCCCTTTGCTGTGATATAACTTCTCTATCATGATGGGCATCATCTCTTCCAGATTGACTCCACCCCCGTGCACAGAGCTCAGTGAATGGTTTGGTTCACTTCCAGAGACATGTAAAATTGCTACCCTTTTCCTTTAATTTGTCACCCATTTATAAATCTGATAAATGACAGTAAAATTAAGCCCAGACTTACGGGGGGTAAAAGTTGCAGATCAGGATGGTGGCATTTTGAACTTTAAAGTTAGGAACATTAGGGCAAAATTGTGCAGCACAGCCAATGAAGTTGGAATTCGCCCACACCATCTGAAACAACCACAAACAGCTTTATGTTCACTTTGGTGATCGAAAGACAAAATGTTTAAATATTTGGTAAAAATACATAAATAGAAATATATATTGAAATTATATATTGAAATTGTAATTGCTGATTTATGTACACATAGCTATTAATTACCTTATTTTCTTGTTTAAAAAATATGATTTGAATGTGAAAGGACAATCCAGAGTGTGATGTTTATCGGTCAACATAAGTTTCACTACAGGCATCTGATCAACAAAATCTAACTAAAATATTTAGAATCTACCTACAACAAACTTTGTTATATAATTCGTATGTGATCACGAATTGTATGAAAAATATTGTGGTTGAGGTCAAGTAAAAATTAATTAACCAGTTAAAAAAATACATGCACTGCATGGGAGATATTAATACATGGAATAATTGTACTGTGTGAAAAAAAACACATTCAGAAATAAACTATTCATGTAAGAAAATGGCAGAAGAGAACAATGATGTGAAAATGAATATTTACGTGAACGTTTACATTCAAATGCTTGATTAATTATTGAATTATTTATATGTAAAATCATGTGGAATCATGTGGAAAGGACGGAAGCAATGAAACATGCAAAATCACACATTGAGGAAAGACATGAATCATGTGTGAATTTTGACAACTCAACCAACAAAAAATTGTGAGAGTAAATGTATCGCAATGGCACAGTCTGCTTTGTTCCTGCTCTCTCACCTGAGTGTAGTCTCCACACACCTTCCCATCAGCACAGCCGTTGGTGTTAAAGTTGTAATTGTTACTCTGATTATACCTGGTAAAGGAGAACAAAGGGAGTCATGGGCGATCCACAGCGCACTGGCGCGACAGTTGTTTGTATTTTAGCTTTGCTGTGTCAAGTTGTGATTAAGGCTTTATACATACCATATATTTATTGGTAGGTCAATAGTTAAGGGTCCAAGAGTCATGAAGGCGCTTTCACCAAGTGTACCCACGACTTTAGAATTTTGCGCCCATATGCACTTAGCGGCATAATTCACAGCCACCTGACTTATTGCATCATCCCAAAGCTAGAAACACAACATAAGGTTCAGGCATGTGAATTTGTCTTTAATAGAAAGGTGTCTGAGCTGTCCTACAAACATTTTAACACAATACGCACCTAAGTCCTAAGTCTGTCTGATGCCTCTAAAAATCTTAAAATGCTCTTCTTCACCCAGGCAAATAGTCCAAAGTTCCATGGGGGAATAAGAGAATGCTAATAATCATTAATTATACTAATACTAATGCTAGCTTGAATAATTTGTGCATTCAGGACTGGTGCAGTGATTACAAGCTGTGATTACAAGCTGTATTTGCTACCATTGTTCACCCATCAGTTTTGAAATACTACTACTTACTTGTTCTGCATTTCTAACACTGAAGTGTGAAGTGAGCCACTGACTTTTACAACTTTTTCTAAATACAAGCTTTTATACATATTTTTGCATGGATTTTATTTTGTTCTGAATGGCAGCATCATCAGAGGTGCATTTCAGAATGTCTACTCATGCAGACACACCCAGGGTAGGACACAACTGCTAGTGCCAATAAGGAAATGACTGACAAACAACTATTATACACGTCCCCTTGTCCTGACTGACTGCTTGGTGGTCCACATCATTGTAAAATCTAAGTACAAAGTTTATCACCCATTACAAAACATTTTACTCTTTAAATTTCAAAAGAATGCAATAATTCATATATTGTATAGTGTTCTTTTTGTACTCAAAAATCCACCACACACTAAACAGCTAACACTCCATCAGCAGACATGTTGGTGCAGGTACACTGGGTGCTCACCATGCGTCGCATATTAGCAGCTTGGGGATTGACCGAGGATCGGTACTGGTTGATCAAATTCACAATCCGGACCTTCTGATCATTAGTGAGCTGGCTGGATGCTAAAGCCAGGATGAGCCAAAATTGGGTGCAGTACAGGGCTGTTCTCCAAATCATCCTGGAGCAAATGGGTGGCTGGGAGAAAAACAAAGAGTACCTTGAAATGTTAGCATCTACGGTAAGCATATGTTGAAAAGTCTATATATTTGTGTATAAATGAGGCTGAGGAAGCATTTCTGAGAGTAGGAGTTTGAATTAATAATCATGCAATCCTGTAGCTTTTACGAAGATGCATACTATAGCTATACATAGTCTTGTAACTGTAAGCACTTAAAGTACTTCCTAGTCAGTACACAAGTCCAAATTTGACCATTAATAGATTAATATTTATAACTGAGCTTTTAAGGTAGAATGATTACAGAGCAACAAATTAAATAACTAATGGCACAAATTATTCTGTTCTGTCAACAAAATACCAATGTCCATGATGCTTTTGTCTGCAGAGTTCATTTAGTACATTTGGTGAAGTGCAAAAGCTGTTTTTTTCAATACAGCTCAGATAAATTATTCATGGGTCTGACTGCAGGCATTCCTACATGATGACATGCCATGCATCCAAAAAGCTTAAGTGTTTGTACCACAAGAAAATAATTTAATAAAAAAAAACAGCAAAGAAGTGAACCTGGTACTGAATCTACTTATAGACTAGACCCCTCAGAAATAGAGAAATAACTCAATTAATATGCTTATCTAGCGTTAACTATACTCCAGCTGACCTCACTATCTGTCCCCTAATATATCTGGCTAGATAAAATAAAGTAGAAAACTAGCCAATGGAGAGAGTCCAATTATTATTTTCAGTCCTGTTTTCTCTCTAGTTATGTTCACACTGTGCACCAAAGTCTGTCCCACAAAATAGTGGTAAATAGAGCTAGTTAACATAGACATCTACGAGATAGCTGGAAAGCTGCATGTTGAAAATGTATCTGCAAAAGGGCAGTCGGTTATACGTATAAAAGAAAATGATCCATAGAATCACAGACACAATAATATTATCCACAGGTTGATCTACTATTCATTCCTCAAACTGGAAGCAATGTCACATAAAATACAAAAAAGGCATTCTTTCAAGGCCACACAATACTGGAATATAACCATCATTACATTATTTTTCTAAGTTGGAACTTGCGGCTACTCAGTACATTTAACTTCAGATATGATAAACAAATCCAATTGAAAGGTCTGCTTTTAAGAAACACCCAGGGAGTACAATGCTTCTACCTGACTAAAGAAATGCTGTCTGTGGGAGGGCCTGAGAGGCATGTGAAGAACTCCATGCATGTCCTCTCCCATGAAAACTTCTGATAACATTGCCCAACCACCCCCACCAAAATCACCAGCATCCAGCTGGCACTTAGAAAAGTTCGTCACTGTGCTATAACTCGTGCGTAAAAACTGGTCTTACTCGAATACTTAATAATATAGCTATTACACCAAGGAGTGTTCTTAAAATAAACACAGAAGGCATGTGTATTAAAAAAGAATGGATTAGAGAACACGGTTCAAAGTAAATCATAAGGAATTTCACTAAGCAGCTCGGCAACTCAAGAGCTTAAAGACTGAAATGCAAACCTTGAGCTTAACAGAAAAGGGAAAGAATGAGACATGAGTTGTAGTGTGGAATGCTCTGGATCATATGTAGTTTTTAAAAATTCTGGGATTCTTTAATCAGGGAAAAGTTGAATTCCTTATCGATTGAAGTCGAGATACAGCTTTGAACGCTTCACATAAGGTAAAGTCCAAATGTATAAATGCATACATTGTGCTGAAAGTTAAAGTACAAGAACAATTCATAATTGTAGAAAAAAATTCCCACCCTAGAAATGTTGTATGCTGTATAATAATGAGGCTCCGCACAAACACGTAATAATCTGATTGTTCTCGGCTTCCAGGTGTGGTCGTATAAACCGGATAGTCTGTTCGGGCAGTCGCCACACACATCCGTGATTACGCAACTATAATAAATGATACTAAAAAATCAAATAAATACAATTGTGCCATTAAATCTATGTAATTAAATATAATTGAATAACGCTCCCACAAACGAGTGATGTGGGAGGAGCAAAACATAAACCAGAAAAGAATATGAGAAACGATGGACAATAATGATGTATAGTGTGCAGACTAATGAAATGATATGATGTAGAGGAGGTGTAGTCTCGGCACTAGTAGATATGTTAATATATTCCAAAGGAATCACAAAACATGCTAAAAATGATGACAAAATACACATTTTTTTGTTTTACAAATGCCATATGGGGGCACTAATTCTTGTTAAAAAGAAAATCATTAAAAAAAAGTATGTTGGCCTTTACGTCTCTTTTAGCTAGATGGTGCATTTTTTAACTATGGAAATCCCCCAGTCCCCCTTCAACATCTAAGTGCTTTACAAATATTTTATATTTTTTGAAGATGGAAAAAATAAGGTTTACTTTAAAGGGTAATATTATTCTAAATGGAAATTATTTCTTTCTTGTTTTGAAGCCCTTAAATTGTTGCCTGCTGACAACCCCCCTCCCCCTTTTTTTATTTTATTTTTTGTTTGTTTTTATTATTTTATTTTTATTTATTTTTATTAATTTATTTTTTTCTTTCTCTCTTTGGGTTGCTTGTATATTGTTGTGTTTGTTTATCTATAAAATAATAAAAAGAAATGTCAAAAAAAAGTCTGAAGAAAACAAAAATGTCTGAATGAACTGACAACAAAATGACAGAACACAATTCTAAAACTGATGGCAAATAAATGCCTGAACTGCCTAAAAAGTCATTCATATGATTCACCCAAAACACCATTTCTTCCTGCAAAGATCACGCTGCGAAAATAAAATATGTTCTACATCTGTAAAAAAAAAAAGATATTTTGTTGTTTCTATTGCTAAGCTTGCTTTCCTAATTCAGTGAATTTCACATTTCCAACGTGTGCCATGATGAAACTGATGCTAATTATTGGTTAAATACAAGCTGTCAAATTATGTAGCGATGCACACACCGTGGCTTACGCTATAGCTATGAATACAGGAAACAAAAACAGACTTTTTGAATACTAATCTTTGTTAAAGATTCCGAAACTTAATAAATAAAACTCAAAGTTAATAAGCGATTATTTCTGAACATCAGAAGATCAGTCTAGTCAAGAGCGATGCTCAGGCTAAGAAAAGAAACATTTCAATTCTACAGAATGCATCGTTTACAGACGTGTGCATCCTTTGATAAATAGTCTACAGTGAATTTTTATATGCCTAATACTTAATGATCATTTTCTAAGACTGGAACTAGAAGCCTCTGGTGTAGATCATAAAAATTCAACCAAGCTTTATGGCTTTTGGCTAAAACAAAATACAGCATATAGTCCATCTCTAGTCCACAGTCTTGCAGATAAACATACTTACATTTATATACTAAATTCTTTAATATGACAGATGAAATCAGCCAAAGTGACTTACACGATACAGGATCCGATCCAAGCGCAGATCTGAGTGGTTGAATGTAAAGAGCTTGTCTAATTTGCCAGCAGTGTCTCTCTGTCACTCCTTCGCTTCAAACTCAACACCTTCCTATCACGAGCTCAGATTCTTATCCACCTCTTTACGACAGCGTTATTGTTAATAAATTGATATGACTTACAAAGGAATGAGGCCTTTCTTGCTTAGTAGGTGCGGTCTTCAGAAAACAAATCATCATCATCTTTCAGCACAGAGGAGAGAGCTGGGAGTGGAGAATTGGGTGTGTGCAGTGCAGCAGGTTGGCTAATACACATCCATAACTTAATGCTATAATGTGGCTTTATCTATCTTTGTGTGGCCTGGGTAGGATTGTGATCTGACATAAAAGGCTCACAGGATGAGTTTTGGCTCACTCTTTTGCTGTTGTTAACCATTCACCTGAAAGTTTGATATGCTGTGCATTCTGAGATGCTTTTCTGCTTCTGACCGCTTATTCCTTTTCAGGGTCACAGGAGAGCCAGTGCCAAGGCAGGAACAACCCTAGACAGGGCGCCTATCCATCGTAGGGCACACACACTCACGCACACACTCACACACTAGGGCCACTTTAGAGACACCAATCTATCTAACGTGCATGTCTTTGGACTGTGGGAGGAAACCGGAGTACCCGGAGTAAACACACACAGACACGGGGAAGACATGCAGACTCCACACAGAAAAGAACCCAGACCACCCCACCCGGGGATCGAACCCGGGACCTTCTTGCTGTAAGGCGACAGTGCTACCCACCGAGCCACTGTGTCGCCCTGATAATTCGTTTTTATATTTATTTATTACAAAATTTTACAATTCAATATTATCACCTTCAAAATATGATCCTTGTGAACACACACATTGCTCCTAACACCTCTGCCATTGTTGGTATCAGTGCTTGAAATCACACACTGTGAGGGTGATCAGAGTCTCGGTCACGGCTCTATGGATGTTCTTTACTGTACCAAAGCGGAGGCCTTTCAAACATATTTTATTTTAATATTGACCTTACGGTACAAGTTCTTTATGGACGAACCCTTGAGCATCAGACAAGACAATAAACAGTGACTTGATGTTTGATTTACTCATGCAAGCTTTCTTTGGGTGAGGTGATGTTGTCACCGTCCATTCAGCACTTTGTCTTTTTGTCTCAGTGTTGTACTGATTGTACTGAAACACCCATGATTCATCTCCTGTGATCAGTCTGCTCAGGAAATTGGGCTCTCTTGTTAAATGATCCAACATTTGCACATTTACTGTTTATTATTATTTTACTTTCCAGACAGATCTTGGAATTCTAAAATTCTAAATTCTATATACAGACTGACAGTTAATTACGGAGGGAGGATGCTGCCAGTTAGATAAATCCAGTAAAATAATTTTCTTTCACAAATAGCTACTGCTTAGATATATCAGTATGGAAAAACCTGTCTCCCAACCCTGTCATTATTAACTCTGCAAGACTATGACCTATTTAAGAGAGTTCACATGTATTTAACAGCTAAATGCAGGTGCACACGTGCTCATTTTGATGCATGTTTTGCTTTCTTAGTAGACTACTCAGCTCTGTCCTTGCAAGAAATGGCATTCTCTTGTCCTTCACTTGTCCCGATTCCTCTTGTCCTTCACTTGTCCCGATTCCTCTTGTCCTTCACTTGTCCCGATTCCTCTTGACCTTCCCTTGTCCCTATTCCTCTTGTCCCTATTCCTCTTGTCCTTCCCTTGTCCCAATTTCTCTTGTCCTTCACTTGTCCCAATTCCTCTTGTCCTTCACTTGTCACGATTCCTCTTGTCCTTCACTTGTCCCGATTTCTCTTGTTTTTCACTTGTCCCGATTCCTCTTGTCCTTCACTTGTCCCAATTCCTCTTGTCCTTCCCTTGTCCCGATTCCTCTTGTCCTTCACTTGTCCCTATTCCTCTTGTCCTTCCCTTGTCCC
>JAOVVG010000054.1:21154884-21166015 GCA_028566375.1 Leptodoras nelsoni | reverse complement strand
AAACAAGAAACGGAAATCGGTGTGATCACGCGGATTCCTAACTCCGGAAAGGGGCGTGGTCACACCGATTCCTAACACATATCTTGAATCAGACTTTATTGTCTTTCATCAGGCAGACATAACATTGAGGGCTCATTCGCACAACAAAGGTGAAAAAAGCATTTTCATGAAAATGGAAAAGTCTGTTTGCTGTTTGTCCTTTTTGTCCACATGACAATGCCATTTTCGGGGCCTGAAACCACAAGCATTTGAAATCAGGTTCTAGAGTGGAAAAGCCCCACCTCATGCATAATAATAATAATAATAATAATAAGTTGAATTTATATGATGCCTTTCACATACCCAAGGGTGCTTTTGGCATGGCTATTTACATGTTTGTACACATGGCTATTTTCATGTTTGCTGGAGAAGAAGCCTTTGTATACAGCAGTGATGTTCAAGATGAGGCATAAGCTTACTAGAATATATCAAGGGTTTGGGTGAGTTGAGTTAAAAAGTGAAAAATGTTCCAGCAACAAGTACATCCATGGGACGCACTTTCAGCTCAGCTGCTCCTGTTGATCAAAGCGTGCTGAAACAGATGAAATCCTGAAACTGGGAACTGAGAACTGTGAACCTGGAACCTTGTCTGTTGACAAAGACTGTATAGACCTTCATCTGTAGGTTAAGATACAATAGGCTATGCCTTGAAATCAGTTATGCTAAAATTTAGACAAACAGGCCAATTCAACTCAACTCAACTTTATTTATTTACAACAGCTGAAACAAAGTGCTGTACATAAATAATAAATGAAAGCCAAGGAATAAAAATGGGTTTTAAGATTAGTTTTAATAATGGACAGTGAAGAGGCCTGTCTAATATGTAGTGGTAGGTTGTTCCATTATTTAGGAGCACCAATCGAAAAGGCTCTATCCCCTCTGAGCTTACATTCTGACCTTGGCACCTCCAGGAGCAGCTGGCACCAAGCGGGGGTGGGGGGATGGAGCAGCTCAGCGAGGTAAGGGGGGCAAGTCCATTTAAAGATTTAAAAACAAATAAAAGAATCTTAAAATGAACTCAGCCAAAAACAAAGTAGTGCAACACTGCTGTAACTGACAATCTTTAACTCTATTATGTTGATCCAAAATGCTATACAGTTACAGCAACAAGTGCATCCAGTGAGCGTGCTCCCAGTTCAGCTGGTTGTGTAGTTGTAGGTGTGTTTAAATAGATTAAATCTTGTGCACTTTTTCTCCATACTACAGTCAAACACACATAAAAAGACCACAGGCCTAAACCTGTTAGGCTACTTTTTAAATGTGTTAATTGTTAAATGTGAAGGATGTTTGTGTGTGTGTGTGTGTGAGGGAGAGATAGAGAGAGAAAGAGAGAGAGAGAGAGAGAGAGAGAGAGATCATGGCTTTAGTGAAGGGTTGCTTGTTTTATTGGTATTAAAAAACACCTTGGTGGAATAAAAAAAAAAACCCTTTGGAGTACTTCATCTGTTTATTTCAAATCCACAAGCTTTAGAAGTATTTTGATAATATTTGGGCAAACAGCCCAAAATAAAATAGTCCGACACTGCTCACTTTGCTGTAGCCTACAGTGGCTTGTGAAAAACCTTGTCAACACAAGTGTCTGTTCTTTTTGAAACATGCACTCAAAAGAAAACATTGTCTCTTACTTGTGATGTGGATGCTGCTGCCATATAGGCGAATGGTTTGATGGTTTGCAGGTCTGGTGGCTGATTAAAGCGCAGGTGCATAGGGTTCATCTGTGGTGTTTTATACTCAAAAGATTATCGTATCATGAAAAAGTTCATTTTCGTTCAGTTTAATTCAAAAAGGTAAACAAAAAAGTTTTTAGGGGTGTAACGATACATCGTGCCACGATGTACACATCGTCACATGTGATATCATCCATCTCCATGATGCATATCATCACATTTTTGCATTGTGATGTGCATCATGGACGATATCACATGCGCTGTGTTTATAATACCACCTAATGTATGTAATAGCATTTTTTTAACAGCAGAGGGCTGTCTACCCTCACTAGCACATCATACATCATAAGTCATGCTCTCATATACCACAATTTCAGGCTTATTAACAGCCTAACAGCTTCAAAACAAAAGCAAACGTGATGCAAATTTGGAAAGAGGCAGACAGTGTAGCGATAACCACAGACAGGTCGACTTCAAGGGCTATCCAGAGCTATATCACTATAATAGCACGTGATCACCGGAGAGTGGGAAATGGTGAGCTTCTTACTCCAAACTCACCCTCTTTTTGAGTCACACACCAGGCTAAACATAGCCAAGGAAATCTACTGTTTCAGAGTGGGAGCTTGAAAAAGCTAATCATAACACTGCTGTCTTTACAGACAATGCTTGATATAGTGGTGAACAAGGCTGGACTAGCACCACACATAAAGTGTTTTGACCACACTTAAAAACTAGCTTCCCAAGCAGGACTAAACCGCTTAAACAGCATCAGTCAGTTGTTGGGTCGAGTGAGGTCTTCCACCACTGTGATTGCGGCTAAACAAAGATTATTATGGATCCTCCTGCATAAACGCATCATCTTTCTTTTAATTTGAAGGAGACTAAAAGTTCTTTGTTAAAGTTTTTACTCAAGAAAACTACACATTATTTTGAAATGTTATTCTTCAGAAATAAAAAAAATAATGTTTTCTCTCAGTTATTTAAGATATGGTGAAGCTGCAAAAATATACACAAGAAAGTTTGCATTGTTTTACACTTCAGAAATAAAAAAGAACTGACTTTTATAATTGTTCTTTGTTGGATTTTTTTTTTTTTAATATCATGAAAAAATCGAATCGTGAACTTTTTTAAAATCAGTTATACTATATAGCATTCAGTTATAAAAGGGATTTATTAGTGCACTGTCCAGTGTCACCCAAATGAGGATGGGTTCCATTTTGAGTCTGGTTCCTCTCGAGGTTTTTTCCTCTTATCATCTGAGGGAATTTTTTCTTGCTGCTGTCACCACCGGCTTGCTCATTAGTGATAACAGTTAGGGATAAAACCCATAATGTATGTCCTAATTTCATGTCTTTGTAAAGCTGCTTTGAGACAATGCCCATTGTTAAAAGTGCTTTAGAAATAAAGTTGAATTGAAATGGAATTGAACTCAGTATTGTGAATCAACTGCATCATACAGACTGTATTATTACACTCCTATCATATTTTATATTCATTATATGTACAGTGACATATTTTAAGCATGTTTTAAAACTTTGATCATTATGGCTTATAGCAGAAACCCAGTATCTCTAATTATAAGAATATTTCATTTCAATTTTGATTAAATTACTATTCAAACAGAATAAATACTGTGTATCTCTCTGTCTAGCTCAGCGCACACACATCCACAAACATGGGGAAGACTGCTGACTTTACAGTTGGCTAAGGCTAAGCCACAGAAGGCCATATAAAGTTGACTGGAAGAGGAAAATGTGGCAAAAAAAAGTAAACGATCAACAGGGCTGACTGCAGCCTTGAGATGATTTTCAAGAAAAGTCAATTCAAGAACTTCACAGAAGAACTGATTCTGATGTCAGCACATCAAGAGCCACCAAACACACAAGTCTCCAGGAAAGGAGCTATAACTGCTGCATTTCTAATATCAAGTCACTCCTGAACCAGAGACAATGGTCTCTCTTTATTAAGCATTTTCTCCTTATCTGGACTAAGGAGAAAATTATTTGGACTGTTGCTCAGTTGTCCAAAGTCCTCTTTTCAGGTGAAAGTAAATTTTGCATTTCATTTGGAAATCAAGGTCCTCGAGTCTGGAAGATGTGTGAAGAAACACAGAATACAAGGTGTTTGAACCCCAGTGTGCAGTTTCTGCATCTGTGTTGGTTTGGGGGTGCCATGTCTTCTGCTGTCCAAAGTCAAAACAGACATATGCCAGGCACCTGCCCAGAGTGTGAAAACTACTACCAAATGGTTTGTTGACCATGATATTACTGTGCTAGATTGGCCAGCCAACTCTCCAGACATGAACCCCATAGTGAATAAATAGGATATAGCCAAAAGGAAGATGAGAAACACCTGACCCAATAATACAGATGAGATGAACACCACAAAACAATCTGGGCTTCACTAACATCTCATCAGTGCCACAAGCTGATTACCCTCATGCTATGCTGTGTTGATGCAGTAATTTGTGATAAAGAAGCAGCAGCTAAGTATTGAGGGTATAAATTAACGTACTTTAATGTACCGAAGTTGGACATTTCTGTATTGTGCATCCTTTTCTGTTTAATCTTGTGAAATATTCTAATAGTTTGAGATACTGGATTTTTGATTTTCATGAAACCTGTAAACCATAATGCTCAAAATTAACCAAAAAAAAATGTGGACAAAAGTATTCGGACACCTACAAATTATATTTACAGGAGCTTTTATGGCATTCCATTCTAAATGTCCGATAGGGTTGAGATCAGGGCTCTGTGCAGGCCAATATAAGAATGCCTTTATGGAACTTGAATTGTGCACTGGGGCACACTCATGCAGGAACAGACAAGGGTCTTCCCCAAACTGTTCCCACAAAGTTGGAAGCATACAATTGTCCAAAATGTCTTGGTATGCTGAGACAAACTTGCTTGGACAAAAATGCTTGGACATACCCTGAAAAGCAACCCCATAGCGTTATCCCTCCTCTACCAAACTTTACAGTTGGCACAATGTGGTCAGGCAGGTAATATTTTTCTGGCATTCCAAACCCAGACTCATCCATTAGACAGCAAGACAGAGAAGCATGATTCTCCACAGAACATGTTTCCACTTCTCCACAGTCCAGTGGCTACATGCTTTATACCACTCCATCTGACACTCGGCATTGTGCTTGTTGATGTATGGCAGGTGCACGTTCATGGAAATCCATGCAATTAAGCATCTGGTACACAGCTTTTATGCTGATGTTAATGCCAAAGGAGGTTTGGAACTCTGCAATTATCGAGACAGCGGAGCATTGGTGACTATTATGCACTATGCGCCTCAGCACTCATTGACCCTGCTGGTCTGCCACATGGATGAGTTGCTGTTGTTCCTAAAGACTTTCACCTATCAATAAGAATACCACCCACAGTTGATTGTGGAATATATATTAGGGAAGAAATTTAATGAACTGACTTGTTGCAAAAGGTGGCATCTGATTACAGTACCACACTCAAATTCAGTGAACTTTTTAGAATGACCCATTATTTCACAAATGTTTGTAAAAGCAGACTGCATGGCTAGGTGCTTGACTTTATATTCTTGTGGCAATGTGACTCCATGAAAACCTGAAAACTCTTTTTTCAAAACAATGTTATGTAGATGGGGTCTTAAACCAACTGCCTCATATTGTGTAGGTCCCTCTTCTTGTGCCATAACAGCTTGGAGCTCTCACGGCATGGACTCCACAAGACCTCTGTAGGTGTGCTTATTATAAGAAATATTAGAAAATGTTTCCTTTATTTAATATATACTCACTTACTACAGCCGTAGTGTATTAATGCTTTGCTTTGTGGGAGTATGAAACAGGGTGCAAGTGGTGCATTTGATAGTGTGCTCAGGTGCTGGATTCATATTAAGTAGACTTGATAGTAGTCTTGCTTATTAATAGTCGTCTTGCTTTATTCCATGTTTTATTCAAAACTAATATATTTTGCTTAGTAAATGCCTTATAAGTACACAGTAATTAAAATTACTGTTATTATTATATACTGTATATTATATATACACACAGATTAAATATCTGTCTGAGAAAGCTGAATCTGCTGTTCACCTGTCAAGCCACAGTTATGAATTGCTGCAAATAGAGTTAATAACTTGGTTGACTTGCATCAAAACTGTATTGGTAGACCTAACATAAGCTATACCTTCTATATTATAGAAGATATTTGTGTTTAAATGATGACATTTCCATTATAAATATTTTCATATCAGTGAATGTGTCCCATTTCCTATGGCCAATCTAGGACAAACTACAGAGTACAGGACAGTGTGTGACCAGTGTACATCTTAAAAGAGGTTGCTCAGTAAAAGGTCAACAAAGGTCTGGTAGACTTGGCTTTACATGGGGCACTGTAGAATTGTGATGAATTGCTCAATACCACATGATTGTGTAGAACCCATAGCTGTTCGTCCACAAGATGGCAGGAGTGTTTCTTCCATAAAAATGACTGTTAAAGGAACAGGATCATGTTCTAGTCTATTCTATTCTCTCTGTCTGTTTGTATCTGTCATGAGGATGATGATGATGATGATGATGGTTATTATTATTACAACCCCCATTTCCAGGAAAGTTGTGGCACTTTCTAGAAATGCTATTAAAACTGAAAGCTGTGATTTGTATATTCACTTGAAGCTTTATTTAATAGACAAAAGGACAAATGAAAGATTTTCAGTGATTTCAGTGATGAACTTAATTCTGTTTGTTAAATATAACCAATTTTGAAACTGATGCCTGAAGCAAACTCAAAAAGTTGGGAAAGATGCGAGTTTACCACTGGGTCACATCACCTTTTTTTTCTGGATGATTCTCCATCTATGGCACATAGAATCTGACCTACATTTTAGACTTGTCTGATCACCGAACATGTTTCAACTGTCTTTCACTCTGGGTCCTGAGAACTGAGAGCAGCAGTTCTGCACAAATTTAATATATGGCATTGAATAATACGGTTGCATTTCTTGATGCAGTGGTGCACTGTGTTAAATGGCAGTGAGTTTCCAAAGTACTCATGACATGGCATAGCTTGGTATTTTCAACTTTATACATTCTCATTTTACTATACTATAAAGAGCGATGAACCCTGTAATTCCTTACTCATTGGATTAAAGCAGATATTTGTGTTTGTGTGTGTATGTATGTGTTTGTGTGTGTGTGTGTGTGTGTGTGTTTGCATTTGCATACTGTCTTTAGGTTTAACTGTACATTATACTTGTTTATTCAGAGTGATTTAGCCTGATGTGATTTTCTTAGCACATATATAACTGCTTTGTGTTATTTCTTATATCTGTTTCAGTTCCCTAAAGATCAGATATCTACATGCAGCTGGGGATTTCTTCCTTAAGCCCCACCCCCCCATTACCCTCTTCATTCCTCAGCAGCCATGAAAAGAGAAGGTCGGTATTAAATCTCTGTAATGGCTGCTCCAGCTTTAATAGGATTAAAATTCAGACAGGAGTGCGAGTCAGCCATGGCTGATCCTGTGAGCTTAAGACCACCAAGGCTGATGCAGTATGATGATAATAAACTTTTGTATTAAATTAAATATTGTACATTTAGATTGTAAACAGCAAAAAATATTAACTGATAAAAACATATGCAAAAAGTATTTCTGTCACAACACCAGGAAACAAAAATGTACATTAAGAATGTGTTATATAAACCAATTCAGATACTTCTTCCAGGTAACTTTTTAGTGTCAGTGGTATATCTAGTATTTAGCTTTAAGCACATAACTTGTGCTGTAATAATAATAATAATCTATGGCACTTCAATAATAATTCAATTCAATTAAATAATAATAATAATAATAATAATAATAATAATAATACTAATATTAATTACACACGTGTGTTATGTGTTGTATTGACTCAGCAGACATACTTTTTCATTCATTCATTCATTCATTTTCTTGACCGCTTATTCCTTTTCAGGGTCACAGGAGAGCCAGTGCCTAGCCGGCAGCATAGGGCGCAAGGCAGGAACAACCGAAGACACCAATCAACCTAACGTGCATGTCTTTGGACTGTGGGATGAAACCGGAGTACCCAGAGTAAACCCATGCGGACACGGGGAGGACATGCAGACTCCACACAGAAAAGACCCAGACCGACCCACCTGGGGATCGAACCCGGGACCTTCTTGCTGTGAGGCGATGGTGCTACCCACCAAGCCACCATGTCGCCTGACATACTTTTTATTTATGGTCTATTTTCCATTTAGATCTTCAAGCCCAGTTCAACTGCATCCCGAGCAAAACAACATACCTGCTTTCTCTCCGCGGTATGGATTAAGCTGAGTGATGAAAACAGTGGCTCAAATGAGAAGTAAAAGTACAGTTAAGTCCTTCCATATCATGGCTATCCCAATATTTAGCATTACATGCTAAATATACAGACAGATCATTGATTGTAAATTATACATTGCTAATCAGCAGCAAAGAACATAAAACAAAAATACAACCAATACTAAATTAAATTGTTTGGTTTGCCAGTTGCAGCCAGTAGCAAAATATTCTTTGGCGAATTGCTTGTAATTACACTTCCACCAGAAATGTCTTTGTATTCCTAAACCCCCAAAAGCTAAAAAAAAGAGATGTATTTCTGATTTGAAGAAAAAATGCAAAGTCAGAAACTAAGCTCAGGGAGGAAATTAAGAACCCTCCCTTTCTTTATTCACCCTTTGGGGAAGCAAGACCTTCTAATTAGGATGGATAACAATCATGATCATCATTATGTAATGCAAGACCAAAAGAACAGTTTGAGATGTGTGGAGTGTTGGGAGCAGGGGACTGTAAATGCAAGAAAAACAAACAATAAAAAGAAAAACATAGAAATTTTCTTTCCATTTCTAAGACTTCATTAAAAAACACTCACACACACACAGTTTGGCTTTCCTCTTAGGGAATAAAATGGGCAGCTTTGGCACCAGATAGTGAGCCTTTAAGTCTAATTGTAGTGGTGATGGAGAGAGAGAGCAGACTGAAAAATGAGTGTGTTAGAGTCATGGCTCATTTTGACACACTGGCACCCATGGCAGCTCCCTTCTCTGGGGACTGGTACCCCACTTTCAAACACCCTCTATTTTAAGCACACTGAATTTGTACATTTGTACAATTGTACAGTGTCACACTGAAACAATCGTTCTGATGGTAATTGCTTTATTTATGAGTTTATATTTTAATTCAGTGAACCACATAGAAATCAGTCAAATTTCATACACTTCCACTAGTTCTGGGCCCAAAAGTTGTTGGATTATTAGTTCATGTACAAGAATGCTAAGGTCTAGAGATGCTCCTAGATGTCCTCTTTATTTATCGGTTATGTAAAGGTCATATTAGTGATTGTGTTAAGTACAAAATAACACATTGATTAGCTGACTATGGAAGACTGCAGTAATTAATCACTAAAATAACTTGAAGTTTTAAAGAAAACTGGTGAATCAAATGTATCAAATCAATAAAGAAATCCTAACAAATGTTTAAAGGTTTGAGAGAAAATGTTATAGTTTAGATCAGCTGATGACATGGTGAAAGAACAGAGGTGGGGAAAAAAGAAAGGTTCATGACAGACACATTACTTGTACATGCATGTTAACCACTTGGGCTGGCTCACCTGAACAGTGGTGTGCAAAAGTCTTTTTTAAAAAGTAGTTTTTGTATACATTTTGTTTTCCATGCCTATTTTATACCTGTACATAAGAGTTTGAGTAGAAGAAAGACAAAACAATCAGCACAACTCCTCTGCAGCAGTAGCTGTAAATTTAATTTGTTTTTGTATTCTTCAGTCACTGCTAGCACGTAAACCACATAAGTCAAATGTGCTAGCAACTACACACTTTAATTAACGTTTTGCAGAGTATGAGAAATGTGTGATAAAACTGATGATAATTCTAATACTTTAAGTGCAAGTATTTGGTTATTGTTCATCTTTTTAGAAGTAGTCTGCCCAGTTCTAAAAAGCCTGTCACATTTCGGACAGAATTTACTTGCTTTTTGGATCAGATAATTTTAAGGAAGGCATGCTGATTGAGGTCAAATTACCCAGCATGTCCAAGCACTTATGATAGCTTCAGTATAGCCTCTAAGATATTCGTTCATTCATTCATTCATTCTCTCTCTCTCTCTCTCTCTCTCTCTCTCTCTGTGTGGGGGGGGGTCCCTTCATACCTGTACTCTAGGGCTGTTTGCGATTGTAATATTGTAAATATTAATGTTTTGCATTAATGTTTTACATTCCATCATTTTTGACACACACACATTTTACATTGCAGTATACTAATGCACGTGTGCACACAAACAATACATTTTGTGGCACTTTGCTCATGAATCCCTTGTTGCTTGTCTCTTCTTATGGTCCAAAATCTTTCCTGGTGAAATACAAATTGGGATGAAAATATTTTATATAAACCATTTAGTGTTTTTAGTTTTGCACTTTAGTACTTATAAGATGCTCTCTTTTTCTGTCTTCAAGAACAATGCACAAAGATATGTATTAAGACACCTGTGTTCATCAGAGCTGGAATTCCCCTACAAATTACTGTACATCATATCCACATCGAGTGTCTCATGCAATTACATGCTCCACACACCTGCTACCATTCATGCCTTTGTCTGTTCATTTCATTCAGGTAACCCATTAGAAGCACAGAGGATAATTAATAGGAATTATGTGGACCTAGCAGTGTGATGCTAATGCTTTCTTTTTGTCCACCATGTTTTATTTATTTATCACACCTTAAATGGTGGGGTGTCAGACAGGAGAAAAAGTGACAGGGGATTTTTCAGAACAAAAGAATGTTCTCAGCCGACTCATGGAGAAGATAAATTGCTGTTTATGTTTCAGGTTAGTCTGACAGAAATAATGTAGCAGTGTTTATGGTTTGGCAGCTGGAGCCAGACACGTCAGGGCGCATCGATTCTTACTGCGCTGAAAGCTGTTGAAAGTCTTATCAGGAAAGGCGATATTTTAGATGCTTTTAGTTGGCTCAAGTCAGTTCCGGTCTGATATTTTGTAATTACCTGTGGCATTACCACAGGAGCAGGTAACAAAAAAGTGCAGTGATACACAGAATGTAAGTCTTAACAGTGCAGAATTGCTATGGCTAATTCTGTTCTTATGTAGCCAACACTCACTAATGAATACTGAAGCTGGCCAGAACGGAGTCCAGATATACACAAGGTTCTTTTCCCTGCTGCTTGTCCCTGAAGACGTACGAGTTTAAGAGTCAGGATAAGTTGCTGGAAAGGAAATGATCCACAGTTGGACAATAGCACCTTCCTCTACCCTTCCACCATGGCAGAGATTGAGGTTTGAGAGGTAACTTAAGGTAACTTAAGGAGATTGAGGTTTGAGAGGTAACTTAAGGAGAACTAAGAGTGCATACTAATGCACTCTTAGTTCTCCTT
>JAOVVG010000054.1:20013649-20025042 GCA_028566375.1 Leptodoras nelsoni | reverse complement strand
TGTGCAATTAATGAAGATTGGCCACCAGGCTGGTCCAGTTTCGCCATGAAACCTCCCACACTAAAATGACAGGTGTTTCAGTTTCATTGTCCAACCCCTGTATATCCAAACGTATGCGGACACCTGACCTTCACACACATATGTTGTTCTTCCCCAAACTGTTGCCACAAAGGTGGAAGCACATGATTGTACAGGATGGGTTTGTATGCTGTACCATTACGATTTCCCTTCACTGGAACTAATAGGCCCAAACCTGTTCCTGCATGACAGTGCCCCTGTGCACAAAGTCAGCTCTGTGAAGACAGGATTTGTCAAGGCTGGTGGGGAAGAACCTGACCTCAACCCCACTGAAACTGATGAAATGGAATGCTGCCTGCACCCCAGGCCTGCTCATACGACATCAGTGCCTGGACTTCACTAATCTTTCTACTGAAGGAGCACAAATCCCCACAGTCATGCTCCAGAATCTAGTGGAAAACCTTCCCAGAAGAGTGGAGGCTATTATATCAGCAAAGTTGCAAAAAAGCACAATGGGAGAATGAACTGCTGTTAATGATCAGCAATATAGTCCTGGCTGTCATTCAAAACACAGGTTTACATTAATGTGTTTGTTTCTATAGCAACAACTCCACAAACAACTCCAAATCCACATAACCTATGACCAACAATAAATGGAGTAATAATGGGTTGTTAACAAAGAAAGAACATTATTGCTCCAGAATCCACTGCTCACTGTCCACACCTGGATCCTCCTCCAGCATCCACATCTGGTCCCTCCCCCACTGTCCATACCTGGCCCCATCCCTGCCGTCTACACCAGGCTCCTCCTCTAGCATCCACAGCTGGCCTCTCCTTCACTGTCCACATCTGGCCCCTCCTCCACTGTCCACATTTAGTCCCTCCCCCACTGTCCATACCTGGCCCCTCCCCTGCCGTCTACACCAGGCTCCTCCTCTAGCATCCACAGCTGGCCCCTCCCTCACTGTCCACACCTGATCCCTCCTCCAGTGTCCACAGCTGGCCCCTCCCCCACTGTCTACACCAAGCTCCTCCTCCAGCATCCACAGCTGGCCCCTCCCCCCTGTCTACACCAGGCTCTTCCAGCATCCACAGCTGGCCCCTCCCCTGCCGTCTACACCAGGCTCCTCCTCTAACATCCACAGCTGGCCCCTTCCTCACTGTCCACACCTGATCCCTCCTCCAGTGTCCACAGCTGGCCCCTCCCCCACTGTCTACACCAGTCTCCTCCTACAGCATCCACAGCTGGCACCTCCCCCACTGTCCATACTTGGCCCCTCCTCTAGCATCCACAGCTGGAACCTCCCTCACTGTCCATACCTGGCCCATCCCACACCGTTCACAACTGACCCCTCCTCCAGCATCCACAGTTGACCCCTCCCCCACTGTCTACACCAGTCTCCTCCTACAGCATCCATAGCTGGCCCCTCCCTCACTGTCCATACCTGGCCCCTCCTCTAGCATCCACAGCTGGCACCTCCCTCACTGTCCATACCTGGCCCATCCCACACCGTCCACACCTGACCCCTCCCCCAGATCTTGCATCATCATGTCACTCACAACAAATAAAGATGCATTAATGCTTTTGTGATTCATTTTATTTTTTATAATAATTCAAATACATACATGTAGATTGAATTGCCTCCAAAATTCAAAATGGGTTCTGAGAATCACCGGACTATTCCAATGCATATGAGGACATTAATAAACAAAACATGGGTGTGTCTAAACTCTGGGTTATCTATGTTTTTTTAGTTGAGGAGACACAAATAACCGAAAGCTTGCACACAGGGTACAAAAGGAATTGAACGGGGATTATGCACACATGCGGTAGATTAAAAATAAGGACTGCGTGTAGGCTAAGCATTCACTGGGAAAGTTTGAATTCCAAACCATGCCATTAGGCTTGTAAATAACACCTGGAACATCGACAGTCATGCCACTGGTACGCTGCGAGGTTCATAAATAAGATTTCCAAATACCTCTGAAGGTCTGCCAAGAGATATTTGAGTGTACGACTTCAGTCTGCCGTGAATGAAAGCCTTATGTACTGAGGATTTCTAACTCCAGAACGCCTGAAGCCTCCAGTGGAGAGCATTGAGCTTTACTAGGGAAAGGCATATCAAGGATACTGGACCAGTTCTTCATATTCTATGCACTGCTTTACTATTTTGTTGAAAGATGAATCTATGGCCAAGTTTTAACCTCCCAGCAGAGGCATCCAAGTTTCACTGTATTTCATGATGCTATCGATTCTCCCTGCACTATTATTTGCAACACAGCTCCAAACCATCACCTATATTTTACACAGGTGCTTTTTATTGTATGCAGAAGTCTAATGTTGCGCAAAACCAAAATTCCCATGCAGTCTCTCCATGCCAAAGCTTCATCATTCCAAAGACTTTTACTCTGGTTGTGCGACATGTGCATGGCAACAACCGTATTATATACACACTTCTTTTTTTTAAGCTTTTTGCTGATAATGTTTATTCTATACAACAATTTATGCTCATGTTTATGCCTTCTATAACCACCAGGCAGATCCAGCACCAGCATTCAGGCAGTCTTTTATTAAGGATACTGAACTTGATTTAAAATGAATTTAGACCATTAATTATAATTGTGAAATATATTATATTCGATTAATGTTTGTTTTGTGCGTTTATTCTAATTGCAAGACTTATCAAGGAAATATTTTCCATACGAGACCAGCAATCATGAATGCTTCTCTACTTATGCTTCTCTCTAGAAATTCAGTCACATGCAGTTTTTTTTTAAACTATATAGCACTCGGTTATAAGAGGGGCTAATATTATTGTATTATCTGGTGTTCCATTTGAGTCTGGTTCCTCTCAAGGCTGCTTTGGGACAACGTCGATTGTTAAAAGCGCTCTTTATAAACTAACCTAAACCGAGCTGCTGAACAAGATGCTCAGAAGAAAGAAAAATCACTTCATTGAGCAAAAAAAAAAAAGTTTCAAAAATCATTATGACCCTAGTGATCAGATCAGGTGATCCAGTAAATCCCATGTGAGAAATGGCGTACAGACGATTAACAGGCAACATTTGGAGGGGTTTGATTTTTTTTTAATGGTACTATTTACAAGCCTTGTTTTTTTTTTTGGTTTTTTTTTTTTTTTGCAAATGATTTTAACGTTCCAAACAATTTCAACTTACAATGGAACCTGTCTTGCCTAACTACAGAAATGAGACCATGGGGCAGAAAAAAAGCATTATGATTGAAAAAAGGAACAAGATGAGATGATAAGCATAATGTGGATTTGCATAGGCAGTAGTTAACTCTGGGAAGGAAGGGGGGGGGTGTGTGTGTAATGGCTTGAGTTGTGACAGAAGTGTTGAAATTTAAGCCAGATTTGTTAATGTGCATGAACAGTGATGAGAGATGACAGAAGAAAGATACCACCTACTGTAAAACCTGAGAGTAAATGGATACCAGAAAATGAGATTCCGCACAAGTGATTTTGGAGCAAATATATAAAACGGTGAAGACACAAAGTCGATACTGAAATTCAGCTTAAATAATCTTTTCACATCCTGGACTGAAGCATCATTACAAAACCCAGCTGTTAATACTCTACATGTATTAAAGACTTCCATTTATAGAGGAAGCATGTATGGTTTTTAACATATAACTGGTGACTTGCCAGACATAAATCAGCTCAGACTGGGGACAGATCAGTGTACAAGAGCGTGTCGAGCAAAACAGAAGCAGAGTGCAACAGGGATGGAAACTGTGCATGATACATAGTGACATCCTATGAAGTGCTTCTTAGTTGAGGATGTGTACTCTACTGAGGAAGATACATCCGATGTGTCTATTAGTCAAGATTAATGAGGATAAACCTATTTTGTCTGGTTTTGGTCATCACTCCACATTACAAGCATACACAAACTAGTCAGTAGGGAAACACCCTTTGGTCAAGCCCCCTTCAAGAAGTCTGCTACATAGTGCACTACAAAGTGTTCACCTGACAGGTTAGAATACCACACCAAGAACATAGTTTAGCTGACTATCAGGATATTAATGGTTGGGTTTTTTTTTTTTTTTTTAATACATTTAAGTTTTTCTGTGAGAAAAGAGCTTCATGAGACAGGTTTAAATTTCTACGTTCCTTAATATTCACTAAAAACTGTGAAAAATATTTGGCTGATGTTTGAATATCAAACAACAGAAGTTCTTTCATATATTTATTGGTTTGTCTTAATACAAGTTCTTTATTCGTTTCGGTTAATGCCAGAGGGGGTGTGGTTTTATGGGCCCCCCGCGGTGTGGGCGGGGCTTTGTGCTGGAGACGGTTCTTAGGCTGAAGACGTTTCGCTCTCCGATTCGGCGCCGCAGCTGAACGTCTGATGGGGACACGGGTCCACTTTGGGCTCCAGCACTGGGTCCTCGGAGAGGGGGAAGCTCCTGCGCTCCCATGGCTGCACCGTCTAAAGAAACATCAAAAACAAATTAAAAAACAAACAAACAGGTTTGAGCCACTAACTTTAAAGCTTTGTGCTCAGGATTTAATCAGCATGACATTCTTCCCTTACGGGTTGAGCACTGAACACTTAATGTGTATCTGCTCGAGAACAGGAACTGACTGCTGATCTATTTGCCCTGCATGTGTTTGCAGTTTGCTTACTCTCTCCTCGTAGGTGCAGTCTGGTGTTGAACATCGCGTGTCTTCACTGTACACCGGCCGGTGTGCCTCTCTCATCTGAGGTGTGTACGAGTCCCTTGATGAGGGTGTGTGTGCATCACGAGAGCAGGGTGTATCAGGGCTGGGAGGGCTGAGGGGTGATGGAACAGGCCCATAATCCTGCAGCAGGTGAAAGTGTCCTGTATCCGGAGACAAGGGCTGTGGTGTGGACGGGTTTGTTCCGCTCAGAGACGGAGTCGTCCGGCCGTCCAAAGACTTGTATGACCTGGAGGTGACATGAGAAAAGCGGCAAAATCACTTAACATTTTAGAAGCTTCAGCTTTTCTAAAAGTCAAGACACTGATGAGTTCTTAGTACTGAGTTCTTGCAGACCTTCCAACACCAAAGAGGATTAACATGCAAAATGATCATTATTATTAAAATGATCTGTAATGAGGTTTTTGTTGCTCTAAGCACCGTTTTTAGCCATGAAACTTTGTTTTATTCACAATAAATATGGTTAACTGACTTTAAATACATATTTATCTAATGTTCCCCATGAGCAGAAGGGGGTGGAGCTAATATCAGTGTGTTCAACCATCATTCATCTGATCTGGGGTTTTAATCAAAGGAAAAAACATATGATGGCTCTTTTATCATAGTTAGATTGATAAATGCGATTATAAAATGCAGAGAGCCTATGCACAATGCATGACAATAGGATGAAGATGAATTATTCAGAAGATACCTGCTGCCTCTCCTCTTGGCTGGAGCAAGGGCGGTCCATCTCCAGCGATTGCGCTCTTGGTCCTCACACTTCTGATGGAGCTGCATGAAGGCAGTGTCAGACAAGTCCTCGACCTAGAGATGCACACAGGACACATTAAGTGAACACAGGGAAATCTGGGCATCGTTTGATGAATAAGTGCAAAGATAGATTAGCGTACATATCCTACCTCTACGTTCTCGTCTTCCTCAGTGAGAGGCTGTGGCGACACATCCACTTCCCTCCAGCTAAAAGCCAAACAGAGAAATGTTAGAGAAACGCGCCGCAGGTGTGAGATGTTTCACCGTGAACTGAAGCAGTCACGCAGGTCTGTGTACCTTGGTGTGATGATCTCCTTGTACTGAAGCTTCTCCACTCGAGTAGTGGCAGCCACAGACATAGGGATGACTATATTGTTGATGTCAAATGAGTTTTCACTTCTCCGCTTTCTGATTGGCTGTAAAAGGAAAGCAGTATTTACTATAAATAAAAAACAAATCCTTTTGGATCACCACATTGGCACAAAACAAACAATGAGCCTTCAGCATGACTGCAGAACAAACAGCTACAACTGCATTTATATGCTTAAGATTTGTGCATTGCAGTATGAAACCCTGTGGAACTTGGTGGTGGCCCAACCTGCAAACTGGTTCATCTCAATCACAAAATAGGAGAAGAAACCCCTCTATTGCCTACTGACCATTGCAAAACAAAGGTTTACATTTCTTATATACAGCATATTTAAAACTAATGCACTTCATGCCTATGAGTACGTCATGCTACTGGGTCCAATTCCCAACTACTGCTGCACTAGAGACAATTTTTACTAGTGGGATTAATTAGCTGGTAGAAGCATACAAAATTAGAACAAGTAGTCATGGAAAGCGCTTTAAAGTTGTGTACCATAGAGCAGGAGCCAGTCTGACTGCTAGAGCCCAGAGGTGTAGCGCTGTCAGTGGGCAGACACATCTGTCTGCTCAGGGTGCTGGGTGTAGATGGCTGGATGCTTGACTGAGATGGAAGATAAGGGCTTCCTGCTTCAAACTGCAGCTTCGGGGCTGTTTGGTAACAGCAGTAGCAGAGCAAAATGAGAAAATAGTATAAGAAACTTTTTATTTTACACTTAAATAACTATAATACATTTTCTGGTTCTGGTTTTAGATTGAACTTAGCTGTTAGTCACTTTACATCCCAGAGAGAAAGTATATGTTTCTCAGCCACTCATAAGTACTCACACTCTGTTCGCTCCAGCGAGTTCTCCCTGGGTCTCTTCCGGCTGAGGCTCCTGTCCAGAAGCCGCCCCGTCCTGCAGGGGGTATGTGTGTCAACCTTAGGTAAGCGGATCCCGGCCTCGCTCTGTTTTCGTGTCCTCTCCGTTTGGCTTTTATGGCTGGAGAACCCTGAGAAGCAGAAAGGAGGGGACAAACGGAGTGTATAATGTATAGCATAATTCACTTAAAAAGTAACAAGGGGCTTTATGGAGAGCTGCAGGGACTGTTACTATGGCAACTACGGGGAGAAATAATTTATTTATTATAAATAAATAAAAAAGCATGATATCTTGCTCATAAATGAACTGTCATCACTGCTTATTGCTTTATCATATATATGAATATATATATAACAAAAAAAATTTATCCATCTCTTCCCATCTCATCAGTACTTCTATACTATTTACATTAGTTTTTATTTATATTACCCAATCAAGAGCCTGCAATCTTACTTAAGTGGTTTTAATCCTGTTTGGAGCATGACCCCACGGAAAACCCATTGTCTGTGTAATCTGTTAATGTTTTAAACACGTTACATGATGTTGGGTATACATGATGCACAGCTCTGAACCGTGTCCCCCACTTAACGCTAGACTTACTGATAGCAGCCATGGGCGAGCTGGAAAGCCTAAACTTGTGCTTGGATAGCGCAGATGAGGAGGAGTAGTGCGAAAGCTTGTGTCCCAGTGACGGCTTCTTCAAAGGCTTGACTTTCTCCATGTGCCGGGTCTGCCAGTGAAACTTCAGCACTCTTTGAAGCTGTATACTAAGAGACATGTCTGAAACACAGACATCAACCCATATTTAAATAAAGTCAGACATTAAATAATTCAGCCAGATAATACAGTTACATAACCACACTGTGTTCTGTGAATTGTGTGTATTCCTGTGTCCGTGTGTGTGTGTGTGTGTACCTGACTGCAGGGACAGTGTAGGATGGACGCTGGGGTCCTGCAGGGCTACGTTCTCCACCAGAGGGCGCTCAAACTGTAGCTCTGCTTTAGGGTGGAGCTGACTGAACCCACACATCACACACGCACTGTTCATGTCACACGGTCTTGTTGGGGAACACACTCTCTGCACCTGACGAGGGACAAGGTCACAACACCCATGTATAAGTGTGGGGTATTTATATTTATAATGCAGGAGTTGTAATAATACATTTTATTTCGCATGTTTCAGTACTTAAAACGCCAAGTCCTGCAAGTTTGACTTACTACTATCTGACAGTTTCCCCCCACCCCACACACACACACACACCTTGCTGTTAAGGTTCTGAAGCATGCCGGGTTGGATGAGGCGTCGTCTTTTACAGCTGATCAGGGGTCGAACACGCGCAGCTGAATACACACTCTCCGGCGTCGGAGAAAGCTTAACATCTGATGTTTCAGCCACGCTACAAGAGATCATAAATGATATCAGCAAAATACACTCTCTAGTCAAAGAGCATTCAGGGCATTTAGAGAGGGCATGCACCAGTTGCCTTTACCATACCATACATCCTCGTCGTTTTTTTGTTTTTTTTTGGCTGTTATTACCTGTGGAAGGATTGCTTCATCGATCTGTCACTCTGAAATCTGTTGCTTTGGCTGAGGTGCCCTGTGACATTCTGGGGCTTCACCTTTTCTGTCTTGGTTTGATATGATGTGGAGGAGTCTCCCAGCTCCACTGATCCCTAAGGGACAAAAGGATCATATATCACCATCAGACACCGTCAGACATTCAACAAAACATGCAAACAGCTTAATTATTAACAGGTTTGTAGCTGCATGCAAGATCACTGTCCCAGTATGCAAATTGGAGGCATCCCATAAATTCAGAAGACGTTTATCATCTCAGCAGCTCGTCCCTTTCATGATTCATAGCTATCTCTATCTCCTGGAACCTCAGTGCTGCCTATATATATATATATTTTTAGTACTTTCCTGCTTCACAAGCCTCACACCATAATTCTGACTCTCCTGAGCTGTAGTGCATGTATTAAACCAGGGAACACATTAAGAAAGTGCACCACAAAGGATGCAGCTCTTACTCCTGTTGCTCAGCAGTAATCTTTGACGGCGACACCGCTGCCATCTAGCTGTCGTGTGTTCTTCCTTTCTTTCACACACGATGAAACAAAGACTCCATCCCTCATACGGACTCACCTTGGTAGCGCGGATCTGCCGGTAGATATCCGTGTGCTGGCGGATGCGGTACTCCAGGTCTGAGATGTGCGCCTGCAGCCACGTCCAACGGCTTATGATGGAGGCTCTTTCCAATGCGAAGCGGCCTTCCGCTCTTCTCCACCTGCACGTACGCAAACAGACGGTTAATTCAGTGACCTGAACGGGTGAGTGCAACTTCACTTAACCCTCATCGCTACACTCGCACTGCAATACGCTCAGATGTTTTCCTAACAGAAATTATGATGTTTAAACATGAAAATTATAGTCGTGCCTCGGTATTTATCAACCGAGTCAGCCTTGAAGAATTCAAATTACATTCTGGTATTCATTATGCTCTACTTTCAGTTAGAAATGATGAAAAAAAGAAAAGCTGGCTCTGGAAATATTCTGATGCAGATATAAAGAGGACAGATGGTACCGTCAGGAGGTGAGATATGAAGTTCGCAGGACCAAAGACAGAACGAAACATTTCCAAACAACATTTAGTTTAAAAATTGCAATCTACAAGCCATGCAGATCAGACTGGTGGACGGGAGGTAAATAAAACGGCACTGGCGGCAGCCATATCAGCTCATTTAACCCACTTATCTGCTAGGCAACTACAAACACAAATCTAACAGCCCTAATAGCTACACAACTTACTTGTCTTTGAAGCCCAGGCTAATGATTTGCTATACAGTGAACAATGCCAAGACATCCTGAGTTTTCCTCACACATACAGACATGCAGCGTAATAAAAAGATCACAGAGAGATACAGGCCCAGACTTCTGGCTTGGGCTAAAGACAATGGCAGAGTTGTGTGCTAGAAAAACGTGTACGTATACGCATGACTAACAAGCAGTCTTGCGTTATTGTCGCAGTTGATGTCAAACTGGTTCTACGAGCCACTCGAGCTTGTTCATCACGCGGCATGCACACATGGCCAGTATGACGAGTTGCGTATCTCTCCATACCATCTGCCGCCTTCCGAGCAACCTTCCAAAAAAAACGTGGCTACTAAACGTTTCCACAGCAGAGGCTCTCTGCACACAGTCACACACAAGACATGATTTAGACCATTTTCATCGTCCTCGAACCATTTGCCATTTGTCCTGCACCGCGTGGTGAGGGGCGGAGTCAGCCTTGAAGAGAGTATTCCAATCAGGATGGATGGTTTACATACATTTATTTACTGCTTGCCATCTCAAATGTTATCCATTTCACCTTCACATCAGGATGTACATATTATACGTACACACATTCTGTTATACAACAGTGACTCTGTGGATGCTCATCCCCGTTCCCATTACATAACAGGTCCAATTCCATTACAAATTACAACCAAATCACTTTAACATTTCGTTCTGTGCAGGAAAGTTAATGTAAAGAAATTGACATTATGCAGGAGGCAGAAAATAATAACAACATAAGAAAGAAAAGGATGTATTCTGTTAACCACTAGGCAGGGGAAACATCTGTGTGGTGTAATCGAGTATGGCTGTTTCCATTGCCAGTGAAACATTCCTCCTGTTGTGTTTGTGTTCGTGTTCGTCAGATACAGAGCTACGGATACGGAGAATTAATGGACTATGATATTAAAACACACAGCAAACGCTTTACTGAATGTCAGCTCAATATTTCAGCCTGTAGCCTCCTGTAGCCGAATGTGCTCTTACATGTTTAGATTAATCCATCGGTGCGACACCACGCTCCGGTCTAGCTGCGATTCAATTTCTGGCTTCAAGATTCAATTCAATTCTCAGCACAAAGCTTGATGAAGAAAAAAAATGACATATGTCTATATAATAATGCAAAAAAGGGTGCGTTCACTGACCGGTTTAATCTGCAAACCAGACGCCCTTGATTTGTGTTTAAGGTGTCTAAGCCTTTCAATATAGCAGCACTAAACAGGATGTGTGAGTTTTATTCTTTATTGATCCCATGAGGTTCAAACCTGACCACTATTCCACCTGCATTAGAGCAGAAGTCAGCAGATTGCTGCTCTCCAGTGGTATAGTCCACGTGTTACACGCACATATACCACCATATACCCACTAGAAAAGCTCCAGGATTTCTATATACTTTTCTATATACGCAACAATATAGTTGTGTGACAGACCTTTCACTCTGGTGATTGTTTTGCAAATACCAGGTAGATTGCTATGTTTTGCAAGGGAAGGCCTGTTGTCCATTCATAAAATATTCATAGAATGAGATGCTTCTCATACAGGAGGGGCTTTAAGCTTGGCCATGACGTGACTTCGACTTGACGAAACCTACGTATGAACACTTGCAGGATGGTCATTTCCCTAGCAAGAGAAACATCTAAATCCAATCAGTATTTGGTGTTAAACCAGCATCAATTCTTCTAAGTACACTTGCACAAAGCCAGGGATTTGTAGGATTATAGTCAGGTTTATGAACCAAATATCCCAGACAGGTGCTAATGACGATCAGTTTCACATGTAGGTTGAAACACTGTCATTAACTGAAACATAAACAGCTGTGTAGGAGCTTAAACCTGGGTGAGGAACAGCCAAACTC
>JAOVVG010000054.1:19936477-19949030 GCA_028566375.1 Leptodoras nelsoni | reverse complement strand
CAGATAGATAGACAGACAGACAGACAGACAGACAGACAGATAGATAGATAGATAGATAGATAGATAGATAGATAGATCACAGTATGTTTACTACAGGGCGCGCGCACTAGGGGGTGACACTGCTAGCCAGTCCCACAGCACTTGTATGATTGTGTGTAAGTGCTGTCGTGGTGCTGACTATCTGGTACGATAGTATGTGCGGTTTAGCACTTCCTTTCTCTATCTCTCTCTCTCTTTATCTCTCTCTCTTTATCTGTCTGCGCTGGAAGTGTATTGTGGGAGCAGCTCACGCGAGCTGAGGCGAAGCAGCAGACCACGCGCAAGTTTGAGCACGAGCGCGCGAGGGGCGGGAGGGCCGAGAGAGGCAGGCGGGAGGAGGGAGGAGGAGGAGGAGGGAGAGTCGGGGGAGAGGAGCAGCACGGCCGCCTTCAAAAATGGCGTCTTCGAAGAGGGAAAATGACTAATATTATGAAAAAGGCAAGAAGGCCTCGCTCTTGACGTCTAACCGAAAGCGGTCCTCTTCCACCCGTGGCGCTTTGTGTGTTATTCTGGTACTGATATCAGCCTAAAACGCGGCAGGAGGAGGAGCGGAGCCGTTCGGGGAAACTGAGCGGCAAACCGTCTTATTTAGATGCGTCGACAGAGCTAGCCTAGCCCGCCGCGCTCCGACGTCCCCCAGCTAACGGCTAAGCGCTGCTTTAGGTCTGAAAGCGCTGACGGACGGAAGGAGCTCTTGTCCTCCCGGGCGGTTTACTCGCAGGGTTTAGGTTTGTTAGGGTTTTTAGTTTTAGTTAGGGAGACGAAATGTAGCGGGTGCGTAGCAGCAGTCGTCTGTGCGCCTCCATTTTTTTTATTTCATATAAAGCAGACGGAGTGAAGAAAGGGGAGGAGAGAAGGAAAGACGTGTTCGGTCATCCGCGTGCATCAGAGGCGGCACGCCGAGCCTGGAGCGGCTTACATTCGGTACTTCGGCGTGTGGCGTCGCGGGGATGGCGTTAATTAAACTGATTTTGAAACCGAAAAGGAAGTGAGGTGTGTGTGTGTGAGTGTGTGTGAGGTTTTTGGAGGTGGTTTAGTGAACACCCCCCTGTATCACGCACTCTCACTCTCCTCCCCTCCATTTCCCTCTCTCTCTCTCTCTCTCTCTCTCTCTCTGTCTCTCTCAATATGCTGTTTTTCCACATAGACTCGCTTCTCATCAAGCTAGAATGATCGCAAATTAGCAGCCATCGTCGTCGCACGGACACTTTGCACACACGGATCTGTTTTTATTCGTTTTGTTGAATTTTCGGACATCCTCCATCCGTGGCGGAGATGGACAGGAATTACCCGGGTGCAGGATTCGGGGATTTGGGCGCAGGAGCCGGATGGAGCTACGAGCGATCAGCTAAAGCAAGGTAAAAACATATATATATATATGCATATACCATTATTATTATAATGCTACTACTACTAATACTACTACTACTAATAATAATAAGGCATGCATGCTGCACTGGAAGACATGCATGGTAGGAAGAGCGTAATGGTAATGTCGCCGTGTGTGTGTGTGTGTATGTGTGTGTGTGTGTGGAAGCAATAGTGGTGTGATTGGTCTTGATAATGAACTGCACGATGCGATGTGTCTGACGGTGCATTTGCGTGGGATGTCATCATAAAGGGTGTAATAGGTGGGAAATGTTTTATTTTTGTTATTTCAGATCAGCCAGGGGGGGTGAGAAGGGTGGAAAAGGAGAGGAATGTGATTGACAGCCTAATGTGCGGGTTTGTGGGGGTAAGACAGAGCAGACACAGGGAGAGATGGAGGGGAAGAGGAGGAGGAGGAAGAGGAGGAGGTGGAGGACGAGGAGGAGGAGGAGGGGAGGGAAAAAAAAAGAGAAGAAGATGGGGGGCGGGGTGAATGTTGTACACCCGGATTTATTAGTGTCCCCTTTTTTACATAGGAATATTTATCATCCTGGTTAGTCAAGCAAAAAAAAAAAAGAAATGCAATGAAAATCCTCAATGCATTTCTATAATGCATAAAGGATAATGCATGAAGCATGCACCTATAACGGCATGCCACCGTCAAGCCGCAGTGTTGCACGCGCAAGACTTCACAGCAAGAAAATCACGTTTTTGACCCGAATGCAAAGCGAGCTCGAGCGCAAAGCCGTGGTGCCTCGTCGGTGTAGCATCCAGCTGACGTTAGCTTGCTAACAACATCATGGTGGCCGCTGTCGCATATAGGCCTGCACCTGGAACAGCACACACACACACACATACACACACACACACATATGCACACACACACACACACACACACAGAGCACGCCTTTGTTCCTGCAGTTTAGAATCCTAAACGCACAACGCCTTATAAAACAGTGAGTGTATATATGTATATGTATCTTTTTTTCTTGCAAAAGCAACCCAAGCGTTTTGAGCAAGTCGTCTGTCTTCTGACATGAGATGCTAGTGCTACTGCTAAGATGTTAGCTTTAGTTATGTAGCCCTGGTGTTAGCCTGTGTGTGTGTGAAACATTCAGTATCTGAATGCACATATTGAAGGTGCATGATGCATGTTGGGTATGCAGTGGGTGGGCACGGTGTGTTAATCAGGAGCTGTTAGTTGTGTGTTCCTGCTGCCAGACAGTGATTCAGGTCATGCATGAGTATTGTCAAGAATCTGCTCGCCATGACTTTGCCTTTGATGTGCCGCAGTATAGTTATGCTTTTGTTGTTGTTGTTGGCTTTTGCATATGTTATAAATCAGTAATAATAATACTATAGTAACGAAAGACATTTGACAGTAAACAGTAACAAATCAGCAGATTATACCCGAACCATCAACCGGTGCACGAACACGCTGAGGTTTTTTTTTTTATTCTGAGTTTATTGCATTCTTTGACCTTCGTTCAGATTTAAAAAGATATAATCTAGATATAATGTAATATTAAGTATACAGTACCTAGCCAAAAGTTTGACGTCTGACCGTCACACCGGTCGTTCCAGATTTAGTTTTGACTTTGCTGTTGTAATAAGGTCCAGTCTTCAAGGAAAAGGCTTTCCACTAGATTTTGGATCTTTGGACTCTGAGGATTTAAGGTCAAGCGAGGTGATCTGGGGTGCATGTGGCGTTCCGGGTCATCTTAAAGGTGTTCAGAGGTTAGGGTCTCCACGTCTTCGCTCCATGTCCTCGTCAGCGTTGTGACGCCGGAACAAGTTTGGATGGAATGGAAATTGTAACGCTAGAGCGTACAAAGGCATCCTGTAGAAACGTGTGCTTTATATACAGTATAATAGCTGTGATTTGCATATGGCAAATGTTTGACTATTTAGTTTATAAACACGTAATACACACCTGGACGTGTAACACGTGCATCAACATTAAGGTCTGTCCCAGTTATCATTATAGAATCCCTTAACCACAGCGGTGCGAGTGATCATGATTAGCCGTTAGATTACTCACCCACATTTGCATACATGTAAATACATAGTCAGTTAGAAAGGAAATGTTTACAAATAGTTCATTTTTATGAGTTTTAAAAAATCAGGTGTAATGCGATTATTATTCTTGGTCAAAGGCTTCGATCTTGTAATTATGCAACAGCGTAGTAACTCCAGATAAAATCAGATCACAGAGACGTGGTGTAGTAATACAAATGACAGAAATGTGTTATTTAATAATAGCAATCATTCTTTTTAAGCCATTGAAAAGAGGTCTGTGTGTGTGTGTGTGTGTGTGTGTGTGTGTGTGTGCATTAAAACAGTACTGTAGTGAAGTGAAATCATCTCAATTATTTGCATGATATTTAAGCAAATGATCAATAAAAGTGTTATAATTGCATATGTCGGAATTGTAATATTTGCATCTTTTTTTTTTTTTGTTAGTTTGGTGTATGGTAGCTCCAGGTCTTCCCATCCAGAATCTGAACTCCTCCACAGGCAAGCCTATGCCACTCCCCATCCCCTACAAGGTTATGCAACCAATCACCATCCGGGCAGCTCTGGACAGGGTGGGGCGTGGGGTGCAGCTGGCAGGAGTCTGGGTGAGTGACTTTGCATCTGTACCTGTTGTGATTTTTTTAATTTGGAATTGTCGTAACATTTGTTGAACACCTTTCCACCAAGCATTGCAGAAAAGCAATGTAGCAACGTAGACATGTTCGTCCACGTTGTGACAATTTTCACTGCCATACCTAAACACCTGTCTTGAATTCGGTCACTCTTTTTGCTCAGGTATGATGTGAACAAGAGGCAGGACATCCAAGTGGAGCTAACAAATAATGCAGGCCATCACCTGGTCATATGCAGTCGAACACACATTCTGATTAATGTCAATAATGTCAACCAGCACAAATATTGAGTCAAAGGCTAATAGCACCTAATTTTTATTCAATTTTTTTTACTTTGAGTAATGATTTAATGACTTGCTATGGCTTTTTTGCTTGATCTTGATAGGGAAAGTCCCACTTGACATTCTGTACACATCCTACATAGGGTAACATAAAGGAGCTTAATGCTAGAAAGACATTTGAGTTTCAGCTACAGATGCATGACTTGTGCTTTTGTGTCTGCTAATCACCTGCTAATGCACTCAAATGTATCTGTATTTTCATTAAAGATTAAAGTATAGGCACACTGGTGGATGGGTTGCTCTTAGATGAACATTTCGCATCTGTCTGCTTACTAAAAATGAAAGTATTGTCACACTTGTCGTTGGGTGTATGTGTGTGCTTCCTTTAAAACAAACGCACGCCTCGTGCTTACTAGTTTTTATATTTTAATGAAAATGAACACCTGTTTGTTATAAGGTTTTATTTGTAATATACAGAGTTATACAGGTTAGGTTACAACCTGTCATAAAATGTAGTGCAAGAATAAGTATGAGTAAGAAGGTAATAGAAATATATAGATGTAATAAAAAAATAAAGATATGATATAAAAAAGTAAAGCTGTGTAGAAATACAGGGTGATTGTAATAAAAATGAAGAATGTAATTAAAAGAATGTGGTAAATATGATCTGTAGGGAAGGCAGTAACAGCGGAAGAGGAGGGAGTGGAATACCCTGTCATGTGCAAGCTGTAGTGGTGAAACGGTGTGCAATGAGTACGACTGATCTGTCTGGTCCCTTCACAAAACCTTCAGAGAAACTTCTTTTTGTTTCATGTGACAGAGACACATAGCCAGGAAGGATGCAGATAGTCCTGGGTTCAGCTTCATTGTGAAACTATGCTGTTCGGTGGAGAACTGCTAGAGTGCCGTGTGCGAGCCACATTAGTTGTTACATTAGTTGTGTTTTTATTACCAGCCTGATTTCACATTATGAAACTGATCAGTGTCATAAAAGTACTGGCAAGAGCTGTGATGTTCTCAGGAAGTGTAACAATATATTTCTTCCAGTAACAGTTGTCTATAGTCATAGGACTCACCCATTGTAGAAATTATTAACTGTCTATGCTAGTTGTAAACTTGCTTTAATATACATCACAGACGCATGCAAGGTGGCTGGGCGCACCATTCTTGCTTGCCCTGATTGGTTGATTTAAGTTTCAAATTTGTGTTCTGTTTCATAGGCTTATCTGGGCTTTTTGATGCTGGGCTTCACCATGCAAGTCCCTCAGGCCCAGATCCCTCTGTTATGAACTTGATCTCAGCGCTGGAATCCAGAGGACCACAGCCACCACCTTCTGCGTCTTCTCTTCTCTCCCAGTTCCGCACTCCGTCTTGGCAGACTGGTAAGTTCTAACGTGATAGAAGACTGGCAATTCCAATTTTACAGATATAAATAAAGCCGTCATTCAGAGCAGTCACTTACTATAGCAACAACTTATAAAGCAAGCATTTGAAAATTATTATAAGCCTTCTGATTGAACTATTTATAGGTAGTACTATTTATAGATTATTCAGAGCCCACTAGTATTGGGATTTCTTTATTATTTCTTTTGTTTATGTTTATTGAGTACTCATTACTCATTACTTTGTCTTTTTTCATTTTTGTTTTTAGCAATGCACACACCTGCCCCTGCTGAGCTTTTCATCTCTGGTGCTCTTCCTGGTTCTGGGTCATTTACATCATCCTCTGCCTTATCAGCCTACCAGCACCCAGCTTCGTTTTCTGGACGCTCCTTTCCTGGGGTGACCCCCTCACTCTCTTTACAAGACACTCCTACATTCAGCCCCACCTCAAACGGCCTCTTGTCCCCTCATGATCCTTTGCTGCACATTAAGACGCCCTCTCAGTCAAGTCTGGGCTTTGATCGTCTCTTGTCATCTCAGGGTGCTGCTGCAGCCTACCGTGGGAGCCATGATCCTAGTGGTAGTAGTGGTGTCACTTCTGCTCAGGCATCCTCAGCAGCTTCAGCTTCTGCACGCCATCTGCAGTCTCACCAGTTTAACCTGCTGTCCTCACAGCTTCAGGATCAGTCCTCACAGTTGTATAGTGCATCAGTGTTCTCATCTGCTCCAGCTCCACCTCAGCCAGCCTCCCAAGAACGAACTGTACCACGACAAGACAGTGTCATTAAGCACTACCAGCGCCCCTCTCCGGCACAAGCTCCCTCCTCCACACCTCATCCTCTCCAGCATTACCTCAGTTGTGGAGTGTCTGGGTATCAGCAGGCCCCTCACCCCCGTCATGCTGGTCTCTCCTGCAGTCCATTGGGAGAGCACAGCCCTTCCTCTGACCATAAGCCATCCCCCAGGACAGAGCAGTACCGACCCATTATCCAACCTTCTTATGGTTCCTCCTCATCCTCATCCTCTGCTGGGCCTGGGAAGGCAGCAAAAAGCAGTTCCAGTAGTGGTTACTCTTCCTCTGGCTCTGGGTCATCCTCCAGAACTCCCCATACACCACCTTCGGCATCCTCTGCTTCATCTTCTTCCTCATCATCTTCTTCCTCTTCAGCATCTGCCAGTACACGGCAGTCTAACTCCATTCCAAGCTCTACTTCTGCATCTGCATCCTCTCGGCAGCAGCCACCAACCCAGTCTGTGCCTCCCCCACAAACACATTCCCAGCCTGTTCCCAGCACCAACTCCTCTCAGCAGACCCTTCCCAAAGCATGTCTCTCAGGATATGGCTCTCCCGTCGCTCCAGTTAAGTCATCTAGTAGTCTGACAGGCCAGACCCCACCCCAACAGCAGCCTCAATCTTTCTCTCCCAACCAGCCCCCATCACACTTATCTCAGTCATATGCAGGGTTCAGTTCCCCACAAACACATGATCTCCCTTCAGCCAGGACCTCTGGAGTAGCAAAAGGATATGGGAATCTGGGAAGCCAGTCATTTTCAGCAGAATCAGTATATGGTACAGATTCAGGTTATGGCTCACTGCCTCCATCACTAGGGGGAGCTGGAAGCCCTTCCATGGGGTATGCTTCCTCAGGGCACTCTCCTGCACTTTTACGTTCCGGGGCAAGTGGGGGAACAGCTGGTGGAAGCAGCAATGGAGGAAGTACCAGTACAGGAGGTGGAAATAATGTGGCTGGCGGAGGAGGGTCTTACCACATCCCTGATTCCAGCCCATCTCCATCTGGCAACTCTGGAATTGTTCGCCCTGGTCTGCATTCTCCTGCTCCTTCACGACCAGCTCAGTCACCTGTTGGAACAGGATCCAACAAATACCTATCATCTGTTCTCTCCCCTTCCTTCTTACCCTCCCCACAAGGATACCCAGACACCCGAGGACCTCGATCACAATCATACCATCCCTCTGCACCCCCCAAAAACAAGTCTGATACAAGCCTCCTTGGTGTGACTGAGTCTAGACCACAACAGGATGATGACGATGACGATTTCCTCATCCAGCATCTGCTTCAGGCTCAAAGTCCTACTCCTCAAGCATCCCATCATCATCCCCCTCAAAGCCATCATTCCTCACAGTCTACACAACAACCACCTGTCCTTCCAACCCAAGATGGAAGTAAGGGTTTATCCTATGAGATGAGCAAGAGCTCAGAGGAACGATATCATCTTCAAAGTGTTATTCGAACTCATAGTGCCACATCAAATGCTGCAGTGTCTGGAACAGGGAATGGAGCAGGCCTGGACAGTCAGTTGGAAATGTCTTTAAAAAAGCAGCAGCATCAGCAACAACACCAAACACAACATCAACAGCAACAACAACACAAACATCAACAACAGCAGAAGAGCAGCAGATCTGTCACAGATGGAGGAGGACGAGGGAACCCAGAACAAACTCATTCCCATTCCCATCATCACCATGACTCGGTGGGCTCAGTGGTCCACTATGGACGGGGTGATCCTTATTCCCAGCATTCTATTTCACAACATCCATCCTCTCACCATCAACACACTCCACACACACCTACACATTCTCACTTGCACTCTCATCCCCATATGGATCTTCAGAAGAAGCCCCAAGAGTCAGCAGATATGGCCTACATTCGCAAGACACCTGATCTGCAGCAGCACCACCACCAACAGCAATCAGGACATCATCAGTCCCATCAGTCACAACACCAACAGCAGCAGCAACAGCAGCATCAGTCTCAATCTCAAACATTAATGGAGTCTCCAACAGACCAGTCCCGTCAGCCTCCTCATTTGTTGCAGTCGGTGCTCTCCCACACAACACGCAGCAAAATAGACACTCAGCAACAGCAACACCCTGCTAGCCAGCAGGCTCTAATGGAAGCAGCCGGTGGGGTTGCAGCAGGAGAAACTCATTCTCAGCCCCAAGCATCTCAACTACAGCTTCAGCTCCAGACCCAAGCTTTGGAAGCTGCCAGTCACTATAGTCATGGTGCTCAGCAGGACCAGAATCATCCCAAATCCACCACAGTGTCTTCTCTGGACATGCTGGAACGCTCCCTTTCTCGAACTTCAAGTCAGGAAGGAGGAATGGTGGATGATAGAGCAGGAAATGAGGGAGGCAGAGGAAATTCTGGAGCAGGAACTGGAGGAAGTGTAGAGAGACACAGATCACAGGATCAACAGCAGAGACTTTCATCTCATCATCCTTCACAGCATCATCCCTCTGAGTTACATTCATATCTTTCTGAGCCTGACTTGGGCTTATCAACCCCCACCCATGGGCATCATCTGTCCCATCACCACCACCAATCTCAGCAACCTCCTCAAGTTCAGCACCCTAACTCCCACCACCATGCTCACCCTCAGCATCAGACTCAACAGAGCCATCACCACCTTGCTTCTCAGTCAACCTCTGCAACTGCACAGCAACAAGAGCAGTCTCACTCCTCCCATTCCTCTCAGCTTCCTCAAGCTCAGCTTGATCAGCAGCATCAAGGAGACCATCACTTTGACTCTAGGGGGTCATCAGTGAAGTCAAATACAAATCAGAATCAGTCCCATCAGAACCAGAGGTTTGTTCCATTAACATCTATTTGTTTCCCAGACTCTCTCCTTCCAGATGAAGAACGATCTTTCTTTCCTGGCATGGAGGACATGTTCTGCCCCGAAGAGTATAAGTCAAGCTGCTCTGGGGGAACAGGGCAGGGTCAAGATGGAGTTTCTCAAGCCCAGACAGGGCAAGAAGGTATGGAGGGCATAAAATCAACTGCAGAAGGTGGAGGGGACGATACAGGCGCAAGCTATGACATGCTTGGTCACCCTGGCGATCAAGATTATGGGCAGTATTGCCATGATCTTGCAGAGCCTGACAATGGAACCATGCACCTTGACCTTGACTCCTTGAAGACCCATGAGCTCCCATCAACAGTCAATACGGAGCAACTTGGACTGATCCAGTCTCAGCCAACTGGCCTTGGAATGGGAAGTGGTGCAAATGTCGGGGACGGATCTGGTGCTAAGATGGTAAATTCTGGAGGTTCTAGTTCTGGATCAGGAGGACTCACCTCTCCAATCTTCTGCTCATCCCGACCAAAAAAGCTCCTGAAGTCCAGTTCTTTTCACTTGTTGAAGGAGAGACCTGATCCTAATTCCCTTCCCAAAAAGAGCTATGCACAGGAGTATGAATTTGAGGATGATGAAGATAAGGCTGATGTTCCTGCTGACATTCGACTAAATAGCCGAAGACTTCCTGACCTGATTCCTGACCTTGTGTCCAGCTGTCGGAAATCTGGTGGTGGAACTATGAGTCCTCTAATGGGTGACTTGGACTTTGGATATCCCTCTCTTGGTCCACCTCCACAATTACTTCCCCATGATGGGCCAAAAAAGAGAGGCAGGAAGCCCACCAAGCCCAAAAGGGAAGGTCCCCCAAGGCCACGTGGCCGTCCACGCATACGCCCTTTGCCTGAGCCCCACCACTCCAGGGCCATGATGGGAGAATGTGGAACAGGATATATTCCTGAGAGAGGCAGGGGTCGAGGCAGAGGGAGAGGCAGAGGCAGGCGGGATGAATCCATGATGGACAACAAAGATCAGAGTCAGCTGTATCAACAGCACATGCAGCAACAGCAAATGCATCATCAGCCACAACAGCAGCAACAGCACCAAGAGCCAATCAAACCTATCAAGGCAAGTTTGGAAGGAGGATTCACCTTATTTTCTCTTAGTATTTTAGGATCTTTTTTGATGACAAGGTATGTTAAGGTCCATGTCTGATAAATGTCTAATTTTATTGTCTTTTGTAGATCAAGCTTCCTATTGGTACCATGTCATCTTCTGATGCACTCTTACGGACAGATTCTTTGTCTGGTACTGACCCAGCCCTCTCAGATGGTTCTGTTGGCTCTGCACCTTCTTTGGGTCTGAGTCCAGGGACACCAGGAGTGCCTGATATGAACAGACCTATAGACAAGAACAAGGGCTCGACTCAAGATGTGAGAGAAATAAGCATGTTTTTTTCCCCTACAAATGTATTTGATAACTTACCTGTGAGCCTTTTTACCTGTGCGCTGTACGCATCCTTAGTTTATTTGCTCATGCTCATATGTTGTTTGCTTCATGTTTTCTGCCATTTTGCAGATGGAAGAGAAAGATTCTGAGAAGACTGGTTTTGTGGCTTCTTTTTTGGATTTCCTAAAATCTGGGAAAAGGTCAGGGAGCAGCTCTGGGAATGGTGATTCATCTCCAGGAAAAAGTGGAGGTATCCATCCTATATCTCCTCAGCCGCCACCTCCACCAGCACCTGCACCATCATCTGGTTATGGGGATAGTGAAGGCGATGGCGGGCTGTCTTTGGGTGGATGCCCAAGTCCTTGCAAGCGTTTAGATGAAGAACTGAAGAGGAATCTGGAAACGCTTCCATCCTTTTCCTCAGATGAAGAAGATTCTGTGGGGAAAAACCAGGACCTCCAAAAGAGTATCTCTTCGGCCATCTCTGCTCTATATGACACTCCACAGCTAAGCACGTCTTCAATGCAGCCTCCCTCTCTCCCTCCACCTCCTCCTCCAATTCCTCCTACACCACTGACACCAACACAACAGCCACCTTCCCTTAGCCCACAAACCCCAACACATATGCACACACAGCCTTCTTCACATACTATTGAGTCTACCATGTTATCAAGAGATGAGGAAGGTGATGAGATTGAGGAGGAAAAAATTAAAGAAGAAGATGAAGAAAAGGAGCATGACAAAGGAGAAGAAGAGAGAGTCCCAGAAATTGAGTTGCTGAGTGTTCCAAAATTAGGAGGTATGAAAAGAGGGCACAACAGATTTACTTCTGGAAGGTTGAAAGCTAGCAGTTCTATAAATTTTGTAACAACATTAGAGCACTAAAGGCCAGTAGTCATTTGTGTTATTGTTCCTATTTGGTGCTGTGGCTATAAACTAAGTAAATATTCCTTTTCTTTGCAGATTCGCCTAAAGAAGTTTCTCAAGCAGCAGCTCCCCATTCTCTTGCACCTCTCTTTCCATCATCCCCTGCATCTTCGTCTTCACCCTCTCCACCACCTCTTCCTCCACTGTCTCTTCCCTCACCCCTTCCTGAGCTAGAGGACAACCCATCTCCACTGCAGAAACCTCCACTCCAGCAGTCTTCGCCTCCAGCCAGCCCTCTTGCCCCCTCCTTACCTGTCCTCTCTCCTCCACACCCTCTGCCTGTAGCCTCTCCTCCGCCCTCTGAGACACCAACACCTCCAAGCCCCCCTCGACCTCAGCAGCCTGCTGTAGCTCCTCCATCCCCAGAAGAGCCCCCAGCACCTCAAATCCTGCCATTGCACCTGGCACAGAAACAGAGTGGTGCTGCCATTGCAGGAGAGACTGAGGAGGATGAGAGTGAAAGTGGAGGAGAGGGCATCTTTAGGGAAAGGGATGAATTTGTGGTACGGATAGAAGACATCAAAACTCTTAAGGTACATTCTGTGGCCAACATTTGTCTTTTGGGTAAATTTTAAGACCTTTTCATTATTCTGAAAAAAGTGCATTACTTATAAACGGGGAAGTGGTGGCTCAGTGGTTAAGACATTGGACTACTGAAATCATGGAAGATCATGATTTCAAATCCAAGCACTGCCAAGCAGCCACTGCTGGGCCCCTGAGCAACTGCTCAGTTGTTTAAAATGAGATAAAGTGGGGCGGCACGGTGGCGCAGTGGATGGCGCTGTCGCCTCACGGCAAGAAGGACCCGGGTTCGATCCCCGGGTGGGGCGACCTGGGAAATTTCTGTGTGGAGTTTGC
>JAOVVG010000054.1:19307351-19318210 GCA_028566375.1 Leptodoras nelsoni | reverse complement strand
TTGCAAATACAAAATTATCCTTTGTCAGTCCAAGTGCAATAATAATAATAATAATAATAATAATAATAATAATAATACCAGTCAGTGCTGAGAGGCTCATGTCTCCTCAGGGGTCCTGAATCCACTGAGCCTTACAATAATTAGACAGCCTGTTTTCCCCTTTCTGCAGATATACTGCAATTAAAACCCACAAGGCACTGCTGATACAGTAAGCCTACACATTACTCAGTATGGTGACTCTATTAAGATATTTTCTTCTCGACACTAATCAAAACATCTCCCACTGCTTATCCCCTATTCATTGCACCATCACCCTTTAGAGCGCTCCCAAATCTGCCTTGTCAGTAATTGCCCCTTTTGAATAGCCCTTCTCTGCTTGTCCAACTCGAACACCATTATTCTAATCTTGTGATGTAAAATTACCTATAATTTGCCTTGTGATGCCCCGCTTCATTCAGTAGAACGTCTTCTCTTCCCATGGCCCGCAAGTGGGTGCATTTTTTTCCGACACATCAAGCTGGAGGTATATAAAGGGTGGGTTATACAGAAGTGCACTAAGCTCTAAAATCAAACACAAGTGGAATTTATTTGATCAAATGCAGATTTTCAGAAGCAGGAGCGAAAGTGGATTACTCGGCTTTGATTGTTTGGGGAGGTAAGAGCCTGGCTGTCTGTAATGCAAAAATGTTTTAGTTCAGTACACTGCTCACTGTTCAGTAGATTTGGTCAGTTATTTTCTCAGAAACCTATGGAGGGGAATGTATTCTGGGCTGATATGAATGAAAACTGAATAAAAGTCATGCTGCAAGGTTCAGACTGGCAGTGTGTGTTGGTGTGTTAGCTCAGTGGTGGAGTCCTGACAGAAGTTCTTTGTAATGCGCCTGTTTAGACAAGTTGAATGGACTGTGCTGAGTGAGCCAGGTCAAAGCCAGGTCAAGTGGACCTCACAACAACTCAGGAGCCTCTCATTTACCCTGCTTTAATGCGCACAGAAATAATGAGGAAAATATATCATGAGCACAATGCCTTCTTTTGCCTTAGAGTTTTCTAATGTAAAGCATGGCCATGACAACCAAAAAGTAAAGGGCATGATTATTAAATAATAATATTGCCCTTTTTAAAAGAATTCATTTTTTTATCGGATAGAAAGATTTTTGACATTATGACAGCTATTAAAAGTTACAAGATCAAAATGAACACTTTCAGGTGAGGTGTCTACACCTGTAGAGCATCAAGTCTTTTTTTTATTAGGCTATTATATACACCACAATCATATATATACTATACATATATTTTATATGTTACTATTATTAAGTGATTCTCCTCCCAGTCCTATCCTGGCACGATTACAGGAACAACACAAAAAAGTCAAAAAATAAAATTAGAACATTTTAAAATATTATTTTAAATAAAACGCAGTTTCAGACCTGAACTTGACAGCTCATTTATTTGTTAAAACTTTCTACTTTCAGGAATTTTGCGCAGGATTAAAAAAAACCACATATACATTAAAATATAGATCAAAATAAACCTGATATATTCTAGATTTAAAATGTCTATTTTCAGAAACGCTGTCTCTCTGCTGCACATTACTGATGTCTTGTGATGCCTGCAATCTTCAGGTGCTTTTTTTAAAGGACAAATCGAAATGAATTTAGATTTGCCTTCAATTCCTGAGCAAGAAAAGCATCAGAATATGTTTTATAATTTATGCGCAAAATTCGTTAATGTCCCGCTTTTCATTTTCTTCCGGTTAAAAAAAGACTTTTAGTTTTAACACTTTAATAGTTTTTAAAGCTGAAACTATTACCATGTTTTTTCAAGTCCCTAAAATGTTTTTGTGCTTATTTGCTGCCTTATAAAACAGTTCTGTCTTAATTCGACCAAACATATAACCTATAAAATCTTCTTCCTCCCTTCTTATTATTCTTCCTCCTCCTCTTTACAGTTACAGTAGCTTTTGAGTAATAATGCAGCACATAAATCTCACTCAAATCTCACTGAAAGCATAAGCACAGAGGTGAATAAAGAATGATCAACTCAAAACCTGGCATTAATAAATCGATTTTATTGAAGGAAAAGGAAAAATCCCCGACAATCCAAATCCTGCATTTACGTTCATTCCTATAAACACTTCCTACAAATCCCGCAAATAAACAGTACAAACATGCTTTAATAAATCTAACAATTTAATCATAACTCATTCATATACATTCACTTATACATTCACTTAATGCATCTCATGATATTAATGAAGAGAATACGTTGATGTAAATACTTAACTAAAAGCTATTAAATAAAAATCCTTAGCTATTATTAATGGTTGTTCATATATGACTTAGATAACTTTTTTTTTTTATAAACTTCATAACTGTTTATAACCTTCGCATCATTATTTCTTGTTGTGCTGAAGTTTAGTGCACGTATTAATGAATCATTATTTCCATACGTAGCCTATTAGTAAAGCGTTATAGTACTGCATTTCCAATAAAAAACTTGACGCAGAACGCAAACTCATACGTCATACGCACGCACTTGCGCGCGAACGCGAACCGAACACGCATACGCATACGCGTACGTACACGCATACGCATACGCATACGCTCACGCACACGCACACGCAAGCGCACAAACCAGGATGGCGTATAATACATTTCCTTATGTCCTACAAGTAAATATTTAGAATCCTAGCAGCTCAAAGAAATGTATAGCTATAGCCGGGTGACACAAATGCAAAATTTGTATATATTTGTGTCAAGCCAAAATTACAATTAAAGCAGGTATTTTAAACATATAACCATCACAGCCCAAGGACAATCAACATCCTATTTTTTCCATTAAGCTATATTCATTTTTATAAAGCTAATAATCATTATACTGTATTTAAACCTCCAGTTGATTGCTGATCTTCTTTTGATTATTTTTATTTAATTTTATTTGTATTGGACAAATCTTTTTCCAAAAAATGTAAATGTACATATATTTATCCCAATGAGGTGTCCTTTAAGTAAATATGCATATGTATCCATATTTAATAAAACAAATATAACAACAGCAACAAGAAGAACAGCAGCAGCAATCAAACTTTGGAATTGTTTTGGAATAAAAATATTTATTTAATGAAGCGAAAATACTCCTAAACATAAGATTTGCACAGGAAAAGTGCTTGGAATATCCTTGCTTTACCTATTGTTTACTACATGCTGTAATTTTATGCCATTTTCAGTATAAAACCTAAATAAAACCTAAAACATAAATCCAACAGCCATCAAGAGTTTGGGACATTCCTCAATAATATCCTTTTAATTATGGACAGGAATGCAGATGAAAAAAATGGAATGAATGAAGGTCACTAGAAACGGACGTTTTTGGTTCTGAACAGAGACCATGAGAGAAAGACGTAATGTGTTTCCAGACCAGTACTTGTGATTTATAAGGTTTTTAAAAGAAATCCATATTTATATTATAATGACATAAATTTAGCATATAGCATATAGGAAAACAAGCTTTTCGTGTAATTGCAAAGATTGACGTGACCAGAAATATCATTTTTATTCATAGTGTCTAGCCTTAAACGTGAGTATTTTTACCTTTAATGCAGTATTTACACAGTGCCTAAGCCAGGTTCAAACTGAATGAAACCAAAGTACTGTTGATAAATTACCTAGGAGGACAAATGATTTTTAGAAGCCTAAGCTTCTAAAGCTTACAATCACGGAAACAAAGAAAAGATCAGCCACAAATCTCTAGTGAATGGGCTACAAAAATGTGCAATAGATTACGCCAACACACAGGTAAATGATATTTAAATAAGTTTGGAAAACATCTATAGACTTGGGTATAGACTTGACTGAGTTCAGAGAAAGCACTTAAGACAGAGGTGACATAGGCATTGTGTATTTAAAATGTCAGGCTACAGTGACCTTTTCGTGTTATTGTGATATACAGTATGTGGTGAAATGTTATGCAGTGCTTGCTTCACAAGCTGAGGTTATTAGTTTTGGATCTTGGCAAAGAGTGTACTCATGGGGTGTGGGTTTAATGGTCACTGTGTAAACAGGGTACTTAATATTATTTTGGTTATAATTCCCTGTAAGTAGAGGCTTTCACAATAAAATAAAGAAGCTACAGAGGTATTCCTTCATCAGTGGCGGTTGACTGTAGTGAGCTTTTGTTTAATGATAATAAACCGAACGTGTATAGAATATTTAGTGCTTTAAATGTGTGTAGTGGCTTCAGTGTAAAGGCTTAACCAGTTTTAACTTTTAAATCCAGTCAGGGTTATCTTAGGTCAGTGGTTCTCAATGCGAGATCTGTCAACCATAGCCAAGACGGTTAGGTTTGTGATCATTCTTCATTTTAATAAATACATAATCACAACCCATGAGTTATTTTATATATTGAGTTTTGTTTGTCTGGTCAACAGAATTCAGTGGATTTCATAATCCAAACCTCAATGACTCAAATGTCAGCCTGTATATAATCTGGACCTAATGTGCTCTGTTGGTGGAAAGTTCTTTAAAAACGGTCTAAAAGATATAACGGGATTTATTATACAGATTTAAATATTTGTAGATTTGCATGGTCATAAAGGAAGGCATCAGTGAAATACAGTATATGTTCAAGTTAAAAGTAAAAGCCTGCAAAAATTTGTGAGGACTGCTGCCCTGTTAAGGAAGAAGAAATAAAACTAAAAAATAAAAGCACTAGAATATTTCTGATGATTACTAATGATTACTAATGATTACTGCCAAGCTAAATCCTGATCATATTCATTTCCACACACTGTCATTAGTGCAGACAAAGTGTTGTAGTTGTGAGTTGAATAAAAAATGAATTTCAGAGGAAGTGAAATATTACATGGGCTGGTTAAATACAAAGGAGGGAAGTATTATTAAAAAGTTGGCACGCATCAAGCCATCCATATATCATCCATATTTTGCTCTCTCGAACATCCACCGTCTCTTTTTCATGACCTACAGCCTAGGGTGTCGTTAGCGCATGTCTGAAAATATAACGCAGCACTGCTGTCACTGTGGTTACAATAAAATACTGCCGCCCGCTTTACAAAGGCAGTTCCTTTTTCTGCACTGCATAATATTCCAGGTTAGACCTTTATTCTCATTCTAATATGATTAGCTGAATCACCTTGCATCGTATTATTTCAGATGTATACAGACGTTGAAATGAGAGTTCCATAATTGAACTCCAATGACTTTTCTGTAGAAAGAGTCCTGTGTTTCAGATAAATACTGATACCACTGCTTTAGACAGCTAAGGGACATCACCAGTGACCATAAAGAAGCCATGTGTGTGAAGTCTTCTTGCTTTTAATACTTGAACTTTTAAGACTGACCCAGTGGCATGTGTGAGTTCCAGTGCAGTTGTGTTTAAATGATTGCTGATGATTGATTTCTCCTGGTTTCCTTCTAAGACAGTTTCATCACTTAGGATGTCTAGTTCTAGGATGTCGTTCTTTTTATCATTTAATAATGCACCGTAGATGACCCCTTAAAAATTAAACTAGTCATATGGAGCATGCGTGTAATCAAAAATCCATTTGCATATGGTTATGTACATTTATATTGACACAGTCATGAAGGTTTGAAGGTTGATGTTGCTTAGCTGAGTAACATAATGCATGGTTCAAATGAAAGTGCAACAGGAAATATTGCAAAAGGTTAAACATTAATGTTGCTTTCGAATTTTGAGGGCAACAGGTACAAACGTTGGGGTTTTAATTCAAGAAAACTGGCGTCCATTCATGATTTTAAATCATGAATATGAGAGAAAGTGCTGTGGTGGACTTATGTTACATTCCACTCAAGCTTGTACCTCCGACTAGGAAAAACTTTACCTTGGAATTCCTTCTCAGAAAGGCAGGAAGCTGTCCTCAACCCCATGTTCAGCCTGGCTCACAACCAGGCTCACAACGCCAACAATATATAAAATATCAACAACAATAAATCTTGACTTGACTTGACAATTTTTTAAAATTGATCAACAAATAAAATACCGACTCACTTTAAATGCAGTCATTACTTTAGATCAATTAATTGGTTAAATCTGTCATACTGGCCATACAGTTTGCTGCTTTGAGAATGTACATCAATACATTTTAAACTAATCCTTAATCTTAGTTGGCTAGCGTTCACATAAGCATCCACGCACCCCTGGCGCCCACCCCCAAACGTTTTAACTAAAATGTGCAGTTTGAAAAATGATCATCTTTCCAATTTCAGACTTCACATACAGTCAAACACACCACTCAGTCAAACACACCACTAAAACAGAGAAATCTCAGTAATATATATTTTCCTAACAGTCGAAGACAACACTGTTTTTATAAACATTCTAGCCGAGGGATACCATATAATGAATAAAAACAGAGGACTGATACTTGGTCCTTGAGGGGCACCTTGAGTGACTGGCACAATATAGATTATATACAATACAATACAAAGTCAGTTGATTTTAGGTTACCAAACAAAACAATATTTTTTTGGAATATGAATAAACTTCACTGTGTAAAGCTGAAACCATAAACACAATGTATTCACCAAAAATGCAGTCATTCTTTAACTATTTGGTGCACACACATGTCAAACAGACAACCGGCAAAGAAAATTAGAGCCTGATAAAGTTGAGCGCTTCCTTTGATCAGTTTCTTTATCTGCAGAACCTTTCTTTGTCCACAACATCTAACATGTTACTTGTAGGTATTGTTCTTCGAGTTTCTTCCATTCTAGCTGTATGGGGTTTCTGCTTATAGGCACAACTCAAAGACCAAGGTGCTTCTGGACTAATAGAGACAACTGTAGAGCGGTACAGGGGGATGGGCGGCTGGATCTGAAAGACCAGGAACGGACCGACGGGCCTAGAGAAGGGGCGTTCACCCTTTCTGTTGCTAAAGATGGATGAAAAAAGCCAAACTCTAAGGCCTGAGGTAGCCTCCTGCCGTGAAAGTCAACCCCTCCCGCAATTCAATGTAAGGCGGTAGCACTAACAATAAACAGAGCCTTCAGGTGTGAGCAGGGGGAGCAGGGTTTGTATCATCACCAGCTGCATTCCAGACAATTCAGAAGTGTGAAACCTGAGCAGACGAATTAAAGGTTTTAAATACATTTCTGTGTATACAGTGAAGCTATGAAATAAAATGATCTGACTCTACAGCCCTTGGGAAACAAAGTACGAGGGACTTGTATGTAGGAGTTCTTTTGTGTTCGTGATGATAATGTGTGTCTGACTACAACTCGTAAGCTCACTCACTTGCAGGAGATGTTGATTCAAGGCTGGATATTGGTATTAAGAACTCAGATTATATATACACAAACATAAGAGGTATTTCTAGAACAAGCAGTGCAAAACCAGAAACTTGTATTTGTGATTATTGTGATGCATCAGAAAGCGTTTTATTGTAGTCAAATCAAAATTCACGGACAAAGACCAACAGCCATTTAAGAATAAGCGGACGCCGAAGCCCACGGCGTGTACATGGTGTATACCTTGCACCCTAATAATGCCCAAATTGTCCCAGAGCCACCTTTATGTTTCCCAGAAATCATTAAACCTTCTACCAACTCTGCTATTTTTCTTAAATGAACAAAAAAGAAATAAATATTGATGTTTAAAATGATTTATTACTCCTTAATGAACACTGGCTCTTCTTTCTATAAAATTGCATTGTGTTTTTAGACACTCCTAGACAGCCATTGTGTAAAAATAAAAAAAACATTTTTTTTCTCTGTTGCACAAGACCATTTATTATAACACGTCTCCTCAAAGTTGTAGCAGCTCAGAGTGTGGTGCCAGATGCCTCTGCCAGATGCTGAGCAAGCATTTGTCTGAATTTTCCTAAGGAAATTACCTTTAAAGGTGCAGACAGTTTCATGTGCTTTCCACGGCTCTGTCTGCCCACAACCTGACCAGTTTATTCAAATTTCGAACCCTCACATCCTGCGGCTTCCTCTCCAGGTATACCGTAGATACTAAATAATGATGGTATGCCTATAAAAGTGTCAGTGTGTACCCCCTCAGACATTTTCAAAGCACCCTGGTAGTTGCAGGCTTGCGGAAAGTAAACCTGGGTTCTAGCAATTTCACACTCTGTGAAACCGAAAATCCGTCTCGGATAGAAATCTCGGGTGTAATTACGATTAGATGATGGTAGAGCCGCTCGGTTCAGTCGGCGTACTCCGTGGCGAGACGTACAGCTGTAAATTAAAGCTGTATATGAAATATAAATTAAGACTCATCTTGATTAATGGATTTTTCTGTTTTGTGCAAGTCTGCTCTGCCATTTTTTGCTTCCTTCGAGCGAACAAGCAAAAAATGTTGAGATCATTTAATCAAAACAAATAAAGGATATTGTGTAGACCATTGTTCTAATGGAATTCCTTTACAGGAAAAAAATTACAAGAATTTTCCTGGGAAAGGCTGAAGGTGTCTTTTAAATAAATGACTTTTTAGACGTTTATATATCAATGCATTATATTTAGATGAATATTTTCAGGAATGTGTCACGTGCAGTGCATTTACATTGTGAAAATTCTCTTCTCTCTCTGTACTCTTTCTGCATGGTCATTTTTCATATCCAGGGTGAATATAGTTTTCTTTTTCAGATGTGATAATAAACTAAATGAAATGAAAAGCACAGCCAGTCAGTCTGAAAAATGTACGGAACGTATGTGTGTGTTTACCTGGATTCAGTTTCTGGGTGTTTCTGGGTGTAACATGAAATAAGTGTGATATTTACAAGTGTATTCGTGTGCTCTCTGGGATCCTTGCGGATGATTATTAGTAAGATTATTAGCCTTGTGTACAGAGCAATTTGGATTGCATGAAATGATTTGGGTCATGGATTAACGTTTAACCCTTTCATGCATACTGTCCACAATTTCTGATGGGCAGTCAGATTTTTTTATTTATTATTATTATATATTTTTTTAGGAAACTCTAAAATGTAAATCATCTCCATAGCACTGGAGAGCTTAATCTGTAATTGAATAGAAATCACGATCCTGATTTATATTGCTCTCCACACTATTCTATTCAGTACACCAATTTTAGAAAACCAAAGTATATTTTAGTGAGAATATTTTTTTATATACAGATGATAGATTTTACCTCCAGAATCAACTGGATCAGATTTCAGATTTCCAGCTTTGCTGCATTTTGTTCAAAAATAATATTTTTGGTCATTTTGGTCATTTTTTATACACATACGATTTTCTTTTTCCAAATTTCAGCAAGTAATTTTTAAAGTTTTTAAAATTGACAGTGTCATCACTGTTTGCTTTTTTAACATAAGTGATGTTTAGAGAAATTGAGAATACTTATGCAATGCATGCAGTTATAGGTAAATAAATCTAAAGAATCTGCTTCTAAATAATTTATGCATGAAAAGGTCGAAGGATCGTGTGTCAAGCTTGTGCAAACACACATGCAGCTAACAGTAAGCCAAACAACGTCCAATAAAACAAGAGTTATGTATTCTGAACCTGAATTTTACTGTTAGTCTTTTGTTAGGAGTAGATGTGCTGCAGAAGGAGATGATTACAGGAGATTATTGTAGAGGAATCGATTAATCGATCCATTGAAATGAATTGGAATCGATTAATTGAAGATTTGATTAGAATTGAAGTACATTTCCGGCGAGTTTAATTCATTTTTTCTGTATTTTTTCTAGCCTAGACATAGACTATACGTCCAGAATTTTCTTAAGCAAGAATTTCCTTTAATCACATGGCATGGCAGGACAGTGTTTGGCAGCCTTTCATCAGTCCCTTTATTCAAAACAAATATCAATGGAGGCCAAGTAAAAACCGAAAAGCACCGATGACTAATAATATCAACAAGCACTGACAACAAAACCTGTTCAAGGATAAAGTCACAAACCCTTTAAACACACGACCGTATATTTACACTTTAATAAAAGAATTCTCACATGTAGGCCAACATTAAGGGTGAACATTCCCGACGCAGCTTTGTATCGCTATATTACACGACCCGTGTCGTATAACCGCTGCACTGTCGGTAGCAAACACACACACACACACACACACACACACACGAGTCACATCATATGAGGTCTGGGTAAAGTGTCCTGGGGTGATGAGTACCACTGGCCGAAACTGTTCATGTAGCCGCTCGGGTGTGTGTGCGCGCTTTTCCCCGCCATCGGGGCGTCCCAGAGAGCTGGCAGCGCAGGAGAGCAGGGCGACTGCGCATGCGCACGGGTGGGCTGCAGCTCTCCTTCAGGTCCGATGGGGCCGTGCTTCATAATCTTCTTATATTTGGAGCGCTTATTCTGAAACCATATTTTAACCTTAAAAACACACAGAAAGGAGGAAGAGGTCAAAGAGTGTATTTAAAAATAGACAGCTTTTAATTAAAATTAGGAGAAAATGAATTAGGATTGCACAACACGTGGACATGTGACCATATGAAAACGCATGTGGTATCTGGTGTTTCAAGGTTTTTTGGTGTTTTTGGTGTTTTTGGTTTTTATACGAGGTCTTCAGGCGACAAAACTACCATCTATAACATATAATAACATATAATAACATATAATATTCATTGTACATTAGTTTGTTCAACGAATATATATATAGGCTATAGATTTAGATATCGGCACATAGATAGATACATACACACACACACACACACACACAAGTATATATGTGTGTCAGATTTTTGTCAGGTTTAAAATATGTAAGCACTGACACGCTATATAATATGATAACATATATAACATATTCATTGTACATTCATTTGTTCAAGGAATATATATAGATTTAGATATAGATAGATAGATAGATAGATAGATAGATAGATAGATAGATAGAATTTTAAATATA
>JAOVVG010000054.1:19025257-19038529 GCA_028566375.1 Leptodoras nelsoni | reverse complement strand
TACTGTGTGAAGAGCAGGGGTTGCATTGACATGTTAACTAATATATTCATTATTCAGGAAAAAACACAGTAATCCAGGCACACTGTAAAGAAGGCAGGCTGAAAAGTCTGAAAAAAAGTCTGACTATCTTACACTCAGCTGCACCAGACTGCACTGGGAAATTTTTTATTTTTTAAATTTGCTTATAATAGTTGGATATCACTTTGCATGAAGTGGAGAGGTTGAGTCTGTCCGAGTTTTTTTATAGCAGCGCTTCCCACTCAGGGAGGAATTTCTCCTGTTGGCTCCAAATTTCTCCTGAAAATCCCTGGACTATGACAAAGTGAATTCCATTACAGCCATCCAGCCCTGTGTGAAAGAGCCATTTTGGAGCCACATGTTGCAATCCCAATGCAATCAGTTCAATGGCACGTACGATCCAGACTTGTTTCTCAGACGCTGAAGAGGACAGAAGGAAAAGCTGCTGTAGACATTGCGTCCTCCATCCATCAGTTTCAGAATAAATGGTTTCATCTGAACCGCCCGCTTGTCCACGCGACTGTTTTAATCGTCTTAAAATGGTCCTGAACCCAGATTTATTGATTTATTGATTTATTATTTTGGACACTGATTTGCTTTTCTGTGTTAACACCGGAGCATTGATGCTGGAAATGGCATTAATAAATCATGAGAAATAGTCCTAAATGTTTTTTATGAAGACTAATAGTCAGTTTTTTTATGATCCTGACATTTTTATTTCATTTTCGATTTATTTCATGTTTTTACAGGGACAATCCATCTGAGAGACTAGGAAACTTGAAAAACGGGGTGAAGGACATCCAAAAGCACAAGTAAGTAGCATGCAAAATGGTACAAAATGGTATGTCATGTACTAATAATATGCTTTGAGTTAGACCTAAGTCTCATATTATCCTTAATCTCTTATCTCCTAACCACAGATGGTTTGAAGGCTTTAACTGGGATGGATTGCGCAAAGGGACTCTCACCCCTCCTATTATCCCTGAAGTACGTTTCCTCTGTAGTTTCTACTAATGATGGATGGATGGATAGAAGGAAGGATGGATGGATGGATGGATGGATGGATGGAAGGAAGGATGGATGGAAGGGTGGAAGGGTGGAAGGATGGATGGATGGATGGAAGGATGGAAGGAAGGAAGGAAGGAAGGATGGATGGATGGAAGGATGCATGGAAGTAAGGATGGATGGATGGAAGGATGGATTTATGGATGGATGGATGGATGGATGGATGGAAGGATGGATGGAAGGATGGATGGATGGATGGATGGATGGATGGAAGGATGGATGGATGGATAGATGGATGGATAGATGGATGGATGGAAGGATGCATGGAAGTAAGGATGGATGGACGGACGGATGGATTTATGGATGGATGGAAGTAAGGATGGATGGAAGGATGGATGGATGGATGGATGGAAGGAAGGGTGGGTGGATGGATGGATGGATGGATGGATGGAAGGAAGGATGGATGGATGGAAGGGTGGATGGATGGAAGGAAGGATGGATGGATGGATGGAACACCCAATTATACTTTGGAATTTACTTGAAAATTCTTGAGTTTTTACTTATATGCTTTTCTCACTCAGGTGTCGTCCCCTACCGACACCAGTAACTTTGACAGTTTCCCCGAGGACAACGAGGACCCGCCACCCGACGACAACTCAGGCTGGGACACGGATTTCTGATCGTATCGCTCAAGTCTGACTGTCTGTCAGCACCTTCAGGACATGGTTGTGTTGTTTGTCTGCTGCTCAAGGAGGAAAAAAAAATAGAAATAAAAAGAAGAGTCTAGCTCTGGGTCACCGTGATGCCTTCCTTCCCCAATGCTGTCCCCATTGGGATGCCCCAGATCCATAAACATCCAAGCTGATTGTTCTGCGCGCTTAAGACACACCCTGATAGCTTTACCGCATCATATTATTCCTCATGCTGTTTCTGCCCATTCGTAGATTCTTACATTTCTGTACGGTTTGCCTTTTACTGATTGGAAAGCGCCCAAGTTAGACATGATTGGATATCACCTGCGGTCATACTGTTGCAATTCCATGCTCACTGGCTTCTCTGAACTTTACTTTCTTAACCAGTGTAATAGTATATCACGATTGTGTATATATGGTTATTATATATTTGTAAAGTCTCATACGCTTTATGTCATTATACAGCAAAGACACATGATTTTGCAAGGGCGAATTTCTTTAACGGATTAAATGAAACGCCCTTCCACTTTAAAGCTTTTCCTCTGTGCCAGGAACTTTTTTTCGCGTAATCATCTTTTAAAAGAAAACCCCTTCATCTATCCACTTGTTTTCTTATACTGAATGTGTCTTAGGCATGGGTCAGTGTCTACAGGTTTACACCACCAGAGGGCAGTCTGTGACAAGCACAAGCCACGTGAGGCGCCGCGATGCGTGCTTAAAGAATAAAGGAAACAATCAGCAAGCAATTATCACGGACATGCTGCTATATGATCCACCCTGTCATTACAGCTGGCCATGCTCACTACGAAACCATAATCATCCCGTCATCGATGGCTAGACGACTGCCTGAAGGCTGACAATAGCTTGAACACAAACTACTGTGCTGGAAAACAAATTAAGGATTTTTATTTATTGTAGGACCAGAGGTAAAATATTTATGTACATATTCAGTGCTGATATTTTGTGATACTTGTAGAAGAAAAAAAATAAATCTTGCCAGAGTAAAGCTGGCTTTGTTATTTAAGTTGTTTGGAATATGTTTTATCTGTATGCTACTTTGTAGAATTTGTTGATCTCTTTTGTGCACCTTGTGTCCAAAACTTCACGACGGACAGTTTGTGCTTATCGTTTTCCTTTTGTTTCATTTTTTTCTGGCATTATTGGAAGTGCCTTAACTCAATGGCATTCAATTTAGACCCTACGCTGGTACTGATGCTGCATGACTAGGTGAACACCTCATATATGTAATCCTTATTCGTTTGTTGCTTTTTTTTTAAAGGTTCAGCGATTTATATGCCTTTTTCTTACAATAAAAGCATCAAACATACTTAAGACCTTGTAGTCTTAAAGCCAATGCTGTTCTTTCTTGATTTCTCCATGAACTTTCCACTTGGTGATCAACTCCTAATGACTTCACAGGGAAGGCTGAGCTTTGGCTTAACTCAGAGGACGGATTGTCTCATATCGGGTGGTGATAATGATTTGTAAACAGCTATCTACCCTGCCCTCTCTGATACAGATAAACTACAAAATGGGCCGTTCCCCAAAAAGCACTGTCTCAAAGATGTCAAAAGGGGGAGGGGCAGGTGACATCACTGACCCCTAATTTACCACTCACTTGAAGTGTCAATCACATATCTTAAAGGTGTTAAATAAATAATCTAGAAGGACCAGAACCATGTAATTGTACAGTAATGTAATCATAATATTCCTGCCAATGAGTAATCCTTTTGCAATCCTTTTGCATAGGCTCCCGTACCAGTTTTTCTGGTACTTTAGTGTATATTAAGTAGAACATCAAAAGAGCACAGCACTCCAAACACGGAGAATCACCATCACCATCATGTGTGCCTTCGTGTCAGCGAAGATACTGGAGCTTGGTCAGAATACATGAAGACTGAGCTCCTGAAAGCAGAATTGCTACAACAGGGGCGGCATCCAAAAATGCATTTAAGCCTACAAAATAGTTCAAGGGGCTATTTATTACAACAAAATGTGGTTCTGAACAGCAAGAGAGTTGCAGTTGCTCCAGATACCTCATCAAATCCCAACCCAATCAAACACTAATTACATCTCCAATCTGTGATTTCTCATTAAACATTTCCTGAGAATTTCCAGGACTACACGAAGACCATTGATGCTCCTCAAAGTCTTCTTTCTTCAAATAAATCAGCTTACACACCTCATTTGTAACGATGAATCATAGACTTGGATTGTAGCTTGTTTTGTCCAGTTCACCACAATGTTGCCGTATTGTTGGGTGAAAGTCAGCCGAATATTGTCCTTCCAATATATACTGAAGTACCAGAAAAACTGGTACCTATGAAAAGTACATAGCGATGCCATTTATGCACGTCATCGGTTGCCAGTGTGTATATAAAGCACTGTACGTATATGAAGACCTCTACGGAAGCTTCTAGAGCTTCTATAATTTCTGCCATGATCATGGCAAGTTACCATGATTTTGCAATTTTCAGTGCTTTATATACACACACAGTCATAAAAAGACTCTGGGTGAACATGACCAGCATCGACTGGCAAGAATTGTTTCACGTGATCGGCATGCAACACTGCCTCAAGTAACATCACAATTCAATGTTGGGGCCTCGACAAACATGAGCACTGTGCAATGTCCCCTCCAAGATCCTGTGGGGGAGCTACCAAGTATTAACCAGTTTTTCTGGTACTTGAGTGTATATCCTCATTCAGCCACATTTAGCCACACATGCAGTATTGCTGAATTAGACACTTTGTCACTAGTTTTGTCATTTTATTTCAGAATAGAATCTGGCAACAAATCTACTTACTTTAAGAAGATGTTATCGAATTGTCCCGCCACCGTTAATCCATCAGTTATTCCATCAGTCCTGTTTCCTACCAGTGCTACATTTTATGTTTTCAATTGAACTTATCATTTTTTTTTGTAAATATGTAAAGAATTTGTGGTACCAACTGTATTTTTTTTCTCTTAAGTGTCTTCAGAATACTTTCCAAATCCATGTAATACATTTTGATATACAAATGATCACAACGATGCAATGAATATTAAATTGTCTGAGACATCAGATCATCAGGTGACTTCTATTGAGCCGGCATTAGCTACTTTCCCCTGAAAAGAGCTGTAATTTCAGCATACCCATACAACTATAATAATTAAGCAAATCTTTCTTTTATAGATACATTTGTCATTTGTCAATATCTACAAAACATGTACTTTATCAGTTGACACGGTGGCTCAGTGGGTAGCACCGTAGCCTCACAGCAAGAAGGCCCCGGGTTCAATCCCCGGGTGGGGCGGTCTGGGACCTTTCTGTGTGGAGTCTGCATGTCCTCCCCGTGTCCGCCTGGGTTTACTCCGGGTACTCCGGTTTCCTCCCACAGTCCAAAGACATGCACATTAGGGTTGTTCCTGCCTTGCACCTTATGCTGCCAGCTAGGCCTCCCATGACCCTGAAAATGAATAAGCGGTTAAGATAATGTATGAATGAATGAATATACTTTATCAAGAGAACTTGTTAGAGACATTGTGGGCAGTGCATAGGATGTTTCTTGACAGACCTGAGCTACATATGGAGATTTTGAAGTTGGTGTTACACAAATGACAATAACTCTAAGTGCAGAGAAAGAGAGAGAGAGAGAGAGAGAGAGACAGACAGAAAGCCGCTATAAGTGGCCTGTTGTGATAAGGGTGTTTTAGATAAAGCCAGATTAAAAGTGAGTACTCAGGGGCTTGTTTGATGTGTGTGTTCATCAAAGAGGGCTTTCCACAACCTCCATTTTACACCAAGCTTTGTGCTGTCCAATTAAAGAAAATCCCAGAGTGCAAGGACGAAAAGCTGCCAATTCACATCTAATGAAGTGTATTGAGCATTTGTCCTGCAGTTGGCGGTTATGAGTGACCTCTGTCCCGACTACATCAAAGAGCTCCGCGTGGAAGGTTATCCCACAGTATTCAGCACACAGACACTGTGAAACTGTTAAACCCTTAATGAAGAAGTGCCTCATCCACAGACTTCCCAGAGAAATAAACAGGATATTATGCCACCAATATTATACCACTAACAAAACAGGATAAAGATAAGATGAAGAACAGATTACTTTTATTAGAAATATAAGAGTAGGAGTGTCAGAGTGACAAGAATATAAAATGACCATATGATACGCTTTATTGACAAAAGCCTATTTCACACCCATAACCTTTGGAAGCACACAGTTGTCCCTGTATGTTGTAGGATTACAATTTCCCTTCACTGAAACTATGGGGTCCAAACCTGTTCCAGCATGACAATGTCCCTGAAGACATGGTGTGTAAAACTTGAGTATCCTGCACAGAACCCTGACCTCAACCCCACTGAACACCGCTGGGATGCACTGGAACCGAGTCCAAGACCTCCTCATCATCCAACATCACTGCCAGACCCCACAGCCATGCGCCAAAATCTAGTGCAGAAGTGTGGATGATATTCTAACAATTAGAATATCCTCCACAGAAGGGAGGACTAAATCCAGAAAGTGGTGTTTAAAATGCACATATGATCAGGTGTACACAAACTTGGTTATATGTAGGGTACATCTGTAGAGCCTGTGAAGCTAGTGCAGCCTTATTCCATCAAATAAAAGATATAGAGCTACTTCACCTCTGTAGATCCATGTCTAGAAATGAATGATGTACAGAATAGTTGAACATTTGTTATTATTATTATTATTATTATCATTATTATTATTATTGTTATTATTATTATTTTACTTTTCTATTGATAATATTATTGCATTTTTATTTTTACTGGTATCATTTAGTATGCTGTTTCATTTTATAGTTATTTAGAGCCATAAGCTTTAAAAAATGTAAAAAAAAAATTAATAAAATAAAAAAAAAAAATATATATATATACAAAATATAAAAAAATATAAAAAATAAACATATATATATAAACATATATATATGTTTATTTTTTATATTATATATTATATTTATTAAATATTATATATTATATGTATATATTTATATATATATATTTATTTATTTTATTTATTTTTTTATATATATATATATTTATATGTGTTTATATGGCCATTTTTAATGCATTGTTTTATTTGCAAGTACCTCTTTTTTAAAGCATTCTGTATGTATGAAATATGCTATACGAATAAAATGATGATTATTATTTTTTTATATTATTATCATTATTAAACCCACAATCTCAGAACCCATGATCTTTACACAGCAGACTTTTTCTTCTCTTTTTTGTTCATCTGCCTTCCCTTTTAAGATAACATAAACAGTTTAAAGAACTGCCAGCCCTCTTGTATGTAGAGTTGAGCTTCACAAGGCCAGCACCACTTACTTACTTACTTTACTGTTAATCAGCTACTATTTACTCGCGAGCGCAGACTGAATGATAATTAATTCGGTCAACTTCGCCCCGCCTTCTCATTTGCATTCCGCCTTTGATCTTTGCTTACTTTTGTTTTATCGGCTGCATTTCAAAGTCGCTCCGTTACAATGCGCCTAATGGAAGGAAAAGCAGAAAGAAAAATCCAGGGCTACTGTCTTATTGTCTCATAACTGTTGAATGGGCGGACATAATAAAAAAAATAATAAATAAGTAATACCCGACTAAACACGTGATGCGTTCGTGTGCATGCATGGGTGCATCCGGGCGCGCGTGCATGTGTTTTCTGATTTACTTTTTAATTATTTAAAGACATTATATTCAGTGTGGTATTGCCGAGTTAGCCTGAAGCGCACTCTAGGACATTTTGGGACATTAAGAGAAGCAAAATGCGTCTAAGTTCCAGTATAATCCCGGTTGATTAGACCGCTGTCCAATACACATCGCGTTAATTCCAGTTAAAGCGCGGATAACAGCTCGGCTAACAGTGCGCCGCGCGCTGCGTTTGATCTGAGCTCGTGCACAAACACGGCGCGGGGCTTAAAGGCCACAATGCGCGCCCTGCCCTGCCCTGCAAAAAAAAAACAACACACACACACACACCAAACACACACACACACACACACACACACACACACATACACCAAACACACCGGCAGCGGCGCTTTTGAAATTCCATCTCCCCCTCCTCCCTTTGTAAGTTACGGCGAGGGGCGGGGAACCCAAACACCCACAGCCCGGGGTATAAAGGAAGCGTCACGAGCTGCACACCGGCACCCAAACAGCAGCCCAGAAACCCTTGGAGAGCTCCGGGGAATCCTGAAGGAATTATCCGAGATGATGTCGCTCGTGGCGTTTTCCGTCTTGTGCCTCACTGTGCTCACGTGTGCAGCCGCGAGCGCTGTGTCACACAACGCCAATGCCATCAAGTTCGGGGCAGCTGCTGGCACCGCGAGCCCAGATGTGCTGCCAGCGGACGGCGGGGAGCAGAACCTGGCCATCGATACAGCTCAGGTAAGCAGCTGTTGTTGTTGTTTTATTTTATTTTAATTTATTTTATTTCATTTTATTTTCCTTGTGCACACTTATATGCATGTTATTAAGTTTATGTTGTGTTGATGTTCACGTTTGCTTTCATGTAGCCGCTCGTGTGCACGTCTGACTCTGCGTGCGGCCGCGACGAGTTCTGCTTCCTCTCCCGTGGCGCGTGCCTTCAGTGCAAGAAACGCCGAAAGCGCTGCATCCGGGACGCCATGTGCTGCCCAGGCAACCACTGTAGCAACGGTAAAGCTGACTCTAACAAGTATAAAGAAATAAGCAAATAATAATAATAATAATAATAATAATAATAATAATAATAATAATAATCTCAGTGTCACGTGACTCTTGTGTGTTCTTGTATTGTAGTAGTTTGGTATGCATGTAGTATGCATGGTCAGAAACTCAGTCTATAGAAGTCTACAGTCTACAGAAGATCACTCTAATGATCCTATAACATCCCAAAGGTTAATATAAGTATAACTTATTAGGTTTCTTTTTTTTCCCCACCCTCAGGAGTGTGTCAGGCCAACGACCCAGACCTCGTTCTCCAAGCAGCAGTAGAAGGGCTTGTGGTCATCGGGACTGTGCAGCACGAGGAGAATGCAACACTGGTCCAGCAATCCAAAGTAGCAACTAAAGCCGCACCCCAAAACGTTAAAGGTATATATATAAAAATATGTATATATACAAATAAAAAAATTCTTAGAAAGAAAAATCTACCCTTTCATCCAGTATAGAAGGAAGTCTGACTTGTTTGTGTTTGTGTGTTGTTTCAGGTCTGGAAGGAGAGAGCTGTCTGAGATCTTCAGATTGCATGGAGGGTCTGTGCTGTGCCCGCCACTTCTGGTCGAAGATATGCAAGCCGGTTCTGAAAGAGGGCCAGGTGTGCACCAAGCACAAGCGGAAAGGCACTCACGCTCTGGAGATCTTCCAGCGGTGTGACTGCGGGGACGGTCTGAGCTGCAGGATGCAGAAAGGAGACCACAGCAAGGCCTCACGAAGCCTCCACACATGCCAGAGACACTGAGATACTGAGACACTGAGACCTGAGACACAGCATCTCCTCAAGTGAGGATTACTTACTGAACGTTCCCGGGAAGCAGGACCAGTCTGAAAGAACGTAGAAAACTGTCACCAGTGGATGTGGAAATGGAAATGGAAATGGATATGGAATGGGATACCCTGTTTTGTTCTGTTTTTTTTTAATATATTGTTCTTATTTCTTTTCATCTCCAGTTGTGTGTGTATGTGTGTGTCAACATTGCAGAGTAGATATAAATGTTTCTCTATGGAACTTGGCATTGGATGGTTGCAGTACATTACTGTATTGTAAATACTATTAGGAAGTTGGCACTTAACTCTGATTTTTGTCAACACACAGAGGATGCATCACTCCCTTTTTGTATATACAGATTTTCACAATCCTACAGAGTCTTTGATATATGTCTATTTTTATTCTAAATAAAGACTGTAATGATATTTATGTTTCACGTCTAAATACGCGAAGACAATCTGCTGGATTCTTTCTGTAACAGCTCGGACGCGGATGTTTGTTACTAAGTCCTAATAAAACGATAAATGGTACTCTTTTAGAGGAGTTCTTTCGTTCATATTAATATTAACACTAGCATTATGACAATACATAATAGCAATAAACATGGGGTAGGGGTAGGGGTGGGGGTTTGGTGTGGCAACAGGTTGTTATGTTCATGCACTTAACAAGGACGGTGTGTATTCATAGTCTAGTTAGATAGAAAGTTGCACAGATACATTTCCTGTTGCTTTTAACACAGTGCATGATAAAAATGCAAATCGGGCATATGGCGTATAACAGCTTGCTGTGACGGTGAGTATACATCAACGGAAAAATAATAAATCAGTGCCTGTTCTGGTGCTCACTCTTTCGAAACATCTGCAATACATTAACTGTACTCATTGAGCTGTTAAGTTTTAAGGATGCTGAAACCATGTAAAGTAGGATAAAGGATTAATTCATACAGGCAAGGAATATAAACAGTACAGATGAGTCTATACAGTATATATGAGAAAGCAAAGCACTTGAATGTGTGTGTATGTGCATGCATGTACAGGAGGGGTGGGATCTAAGAGTAAAAGTGCTGTCCTTTTAGCACCGAGCGTCCCTTTTGCATTTCCTGTTCAGTAACTGGAAACTGGGGGTTTGAAGTCTTTACTTGGGTCTGTCAAAGGAGACAAAGCAGTGGGGTAGACATTTCAAAGCACAGGATATATACACACCGACATTGTCCCGTGCATGTGCTTTGGCTGCTGTTTGAGAGGCTGTCCGTCATCTATTATGATCACCGTCAACAGCTTGGTGAGCAAAAACATCTGTGCATGGAATCCCAATCGTAACTATTGTGCAAACAGACACCAAAGTCCCTTGACAAAGCGTTCAAGGAAAGTGGATAATTCTTCATGGGCAACAGAGCAAGCATTTCTAGTATTCTGAAGCAGCTCCAGGACTATTCAATTTGTTCTTTGCTTAAGGGGATAAAAGGCTATTAAAAGACGCTTCTGGTATTTAGTCATAACTAATCTGCAAGCATTACAGTGAAAACATGGATTTCCCTCTTTTTTTTGTGATGGGTACAATAAAGCAGCAGTCGAAGCGCTTCAGAAGAGGGCAGTGCGAACGTTTGTTTGCAGGGCCGTCTCACTTTGAAGTCGAGATCAGTCGACGGCTTGGCGGCACAATGCTACTTTGCAACAAACAGTTAAGTAACCGACGCTTCCTGAGACACTTAATTAAGAAAGACAGCAATTGTGTTTAATATCTAAATATTTATCTTGGGATAATGGTTCAGCATGAGGGCTCTCATATAAATAAATAAAAAAAATCAGAGTGTCCTTCATGTAAGAAAAAAAATTGTTATGGGGATAACCAGGCGAGATTTGGCAACTGGTTTGAATCTTTCCCAGGGTATTGCAATGGCGCTTGATGTTTCTTTGTCTTAATATCGGTAAGAAGTCCAGATGTTCAACAAGGCATCTCATGACTTAATAAAGACACAGGAAAGCAGATGAGGCACATTTTCTTCATATCAGGCAAACATAAAGGCAAGTAGCAAACTGCTTTTTCCCCCAATAGCTCTTCTTTCTTATCTTATCTTATCCTTTTGTACTTCCAGATGTTTTTCCACCACTTCTATCTTCCATTTAAGTGGTTTCCTATTTTCAAAATGGTCTGAGCCTATAATTTCTTAATTTTCATTAATCTTTTACAGGTGGAGCGCAGACACCAGGAAACGAGGCACGGCCTCAAATAGTCGATCGGCGTGAGAGACGCTTTTCTCGACTTTTATAACCAGGCTGGCATAAATAGGGGCGTCAGAGTAGGTGTCTTTAATTTAGAGATGGATGTAATTGCTGGTGAGAGGTTACCTATCACAAGGGCTCCTCTTAGATGTTGCCATCAAAGGGGTGAAAACGTTGACACAATGATAAAAACAGGATTTCTAATTAGAGTCCTTCTCTGGGAGCCACAGAGCGCACAACCCTACACTTGAAGAGAAAATAAACGTCTTCTTTCACAATACTAGAGACCTAAAAAGGTTTTAGAATTCAAACTTTTATGTTGTAGTCATCGGTGTGTATGCATTAAGTAGAATCACTTCTTTCTAAATGACTATTTTAGAATTCCTGTATAGAATGCACAATAAAATACAAATAAATGGATATAAGTGTTACAACTTGGCCCATTTTAGTTCATTGGTGTCAATTTCAGCAAACAACTGATGTTTTCCGAAGTTTAAGTTATGAATTAAAATATATTTTTTTATTTATTGGCAAGTTAGTGCCATAATGTGATATTAGGTCCTATGTGCACCAATTCTAGCTATCTGCTCTACTTCAAACTAGGTTTTGCTAGCTGACTGACGGCCATGCTGGAAAATTACAGACAGGAAGAGCAGACAATAATAATGGCAGGCGTCATGGAGATGAGCTGTGGAAGACATGGCAGGCTTGGAAGTGCAGACATCAGTCTGAGGAAACCCAAATAGAGAGGTTGGGAACAGCAAAGCACCAATGAGCCTATTTTGTCTTTCAAGTCAAAGAACAGCACGGTGCCTCAGGTAAAGGAAAGAATAACAATGCCAGAGTAGGCATGGCTGAATTTCATGGAAGTGAAGCAGCTTGGCTCTAAACTCAGTGCAATCTGATAGCACGAAATTCATACCTGATCCGTTTCATTCATACTCGACCCAGGCTTTCGTGATGCAAACTTTGGCACTCAAATGTGTATCATTCAAATTCAGTGAATATTTGCAAAAGAAACCCCCAAAAACAATACATTTTATCTGTTTGAACATTATATATCTTGTCTTTGTAGTGTATTCAATTGAACGTGAGTTGAAAAGGATTTGCAAATCATCTTATTCTTTTTTTTATGTTTTACACGACGTCCCAACTTCATTGGAATTGGGGTTGTATTATTGGGGTGTGGCCTGCTGGGAGAGTGGATGGTAGTAGGTCCAGGAATCTCAGCATGCTGTGCATCCTCTGCTTTGTTTAAATAGTTTTAGCATTGTTGTTTACTGTGTTATTTAACATTTAAAGTATATTTGTTTTGGTGTATCATGCTTTTTCAGTCTTTTCTCAACTATAATACTACAATTAGTTCTGGCTGAGTTTTTTTGTTTGGACAAGAGGCACTCCATAAGTGCTGATATTAGACTATAACTATACATGTATCAATCCACTTTACAGGTGTGTTATATTAACAGTTCATTTTTTTAAACCTTCGGCAGCTCCCATTCCTTGGGGTAACCACAGCGAAAAAAGTCCGCATCTTAGTCTGGCACAGTTTTTACACCGGATGCCCTTCCTGACGCAACCTTTCCCCTTAGACAGGGTGTTGGGGACAGAGGACAGCAGTCCTTGCTGTCACCAACCTTCCAAACCACCAACCTTCCAAACCACAACCCTGAGTCTTAACCCACTGGGCTAACCGTTAATTAGGTTACATTAATGATTCTAGGGCAAAACGGTGGCTCGGTGGGTAGCACTGTCGCCTAACAGCAAGGTGGTCCCGGGTTCGATCCCCGGGTGGGGCGGTCTGGGTCCTTTCTGTGTGGAGTCTGCATGTCCTCCCCGTGTCTGCA
>JAOVVG010000054.1:18974448-18986894 GCA_028566375.1 Leptodoras nelsoni | reverse complement strand
TGCTAATTGAACCTTCACACTCTGCTCTTACTGGTGCAATGTGCAATTAATGAAGATTGGCCACCAGGCTGGTCCCATTTAGCCATGAAACCTCCCACACTAAAATGACAGTTTCATTGTCTAACACCTGTACATCACCTGGTCCCACTCTTTTTTGCCAAGATCAGGAATCTGAGGAAACACTGAACCTGGACAACTGAAGACTGGAAAAAATGTTAACATTAGCTGAAGCAGACTCTCTTGAAGCAGACCTACAGTACTGTTCAAAAGTCTTAAGCACCCTATTGTTTTTAGGTACAACCTTTGTTATTGGTGGGGATTTCCAAAAATTACTTTTCCAATAAAATATAAAATCTTACACAAAAATGTTTGTATGTAAGTACTGAAAGCAGCGCATTACATAACAGAGCACTTTTCAAAAAGACATAATGAAGGCTGATGCAAAAAAGAAGTAAGTGTGACAATCAGAGTCTCCAGAAGAGCTGTTGCAGATTCTCCAAGACGCTCAGTAAAACTTAGCAGCTGATTACTGTACAGTACGATGCAGAAGTCACATGCAAAGACTCGCTGTAAAGATGCAAAGATGCCTTTGAAAAGAATGAAGAATGATTCTACATAAAAGAAAACACTATGAAGTGCAGTAAACAGTAATAGACTAAAGCAAGTTGTTTTTGTACCTAAAAACAATAGGGTGTCTAAGACCTTTGCACAGTACTGTACATCTTCCTGACTTTATATATTGCACTGCTGCAGCATGCTTGGCTGTTAGATAACTTCATGAATGTGCAGATATACAGAGGATATGTGCATAAAATTACACGAGTGGACAGATAGACAGTAGTCATGCCTGTAAAAGTAACTGAAGCATTGTAGTATTGTTCATTTTAAAATAAGCGGTTTGTACCTCTGGTCTCAACAGAGAGGGACGAAGCAACTGTTGTTGCTGCCGATGAGCCAGGAGGAAATCAAGAGCAGAAATAAATGAAAGAGGAAAGGAGAAATATTACACTTTAGAAGCATGCAGGAAATGAAAAAGAAACGGTCAAGAACAGCCCCGGAAAGCAAAGAGCAGTCAAAGCACTGCATTCAGTGAGATGCTTCTATATACTAAGGCATACTGATGCAGATTTGGTATCGTCTAGAAGTTTCTAAAAGAAAGCTGTGATTTTCTTTTTCGGTTGTCGAGTCAAATATGGACAAATTCAACTGTCAGCACTATTAAACATAAAAAAAAAAAATCAAGAAAGCCTGAAGCTGGTATAGTAAATAACTTATCTGCTGCCAAAATCTTTTCATCATGCCACATCTGCTGATAAAAAACTGTCTTCCAAAGTGTAGAACAATGGACATACGTTCAATATAATTTAAATCAAAAACAAAAGTACATACCTCTTGATGTCCGTACCCTCTCCTACAGGGAGATAACACTAGATCAATCAGATGATCAGAAACAGGCTTCATTTTGTGATTTAAATTCATGAGTCAACTTGCAATAGTTATGAAATAATCTTTCCTTATGCAGTATAAATACATATTTGATGTATTTCATTAATTTCTCAATGTTTATCTTACTTGGGTACATCCAAAGAGAAGAAAATGCAATCTGTCACATGAAGGCAGTTGCAAAGATGGGAAACAATTCAAAAGCCATTTTATGCTACACATGAAGTTATAGTGTGAAACCTGGTAGCGTGTAAACTTGTGTATAAATACTATGTCCGGCGATTTTTAAATACACCTAGGAATGTTATGTAAGCTGGCCATACTTGAGTATAGAAAGTCAGTGGTCCAGTTCAGTGCCAGTTTTGGGTTTTCAGCCACATCATTTCAGCCAGTTATCATTGCTCAATAATATGGATGTGTACAGCTGGGTATTGGATATCGCTAGCTACACCTTCGCGTCCTTCTGTACACTAAAAGAATGGCACACTTGCTTGGGAGAAAGAGTAATACTGTGCATAGTCATGGTGATTAACACAGGCTATGGCAACATATTAGGAAGGAACTAATTAGTGCTGCTGTTCTCCAAACACTAATGATGACTTCAAATCACAACGAAACAATAATCTCTGACTTTCAGAAGTCGTCAAATCTGAAATGCTCACATCTGGTGTGCTGCTTCTTGTCTGGGCCACATATCTCTGTATACTCAGTTGAGTAAACTATCCCCATTATGTCACATCCTATAGTAGAGTTTGGGTCAAATTGTGAATCACATTTCAGGGGATCTTTGTGTGGAAGTCTCTACTTCAATTGGCCATAATTTGATTGCATGGATCATATAATGCTCCAACAATACTGGTCTATACAGTAGCAGTGGACTTCACAAAAAAAAGCCTTGGATACATTTCCATTATGTGGTGCAATCCACACCGAAACAGATGAATAAGCACACCACCATGCATTCGGTAGTCATTGCTAGTTTGGTTTGATTGTCTTCATGCTGCCCTGTGGACTTCTTCCATACTTTGAGATGCAATAAAAAAGAGATCTCTGCGCAAGAGAATAAAATTCTCGAGTGCATCGTGACGGGCATCAGAGGATACGTGGGTGTGGGCGGACAGAATTTACGCTTGGAATAAAAGCAGAATATTATATCACAATTAAAACAACAGCAACATCAGAATGCAATGTTTCTTTTCTAATACAGTCATATTAGTGGTCTAGTTCACAGAACCTCACAGAATGAGATGGAACAGTGATGGATGAAAGTCACATATTCACAAAAGCTGACAATCATAGGCTATGATGAGGGATCGATCCATTAACAGAGCACTAATTAAAGCGGGGATTAAAAAGATGCTGGCTGAATCCAATGCGCTCTTTGAAGGATGAGACAGAGACCACCGGGCCAGACTTGCACACACATGATGGATCGTATCTGTAATTAAAGCCATCCGTGTTCAGAATCAACAAAACCAACTGCCACTTGTAGCATTAAGACTTTTGGACCAGAGACGAGTTTTTTTGTTTTTTTTTTGAGACGAGCTTCAGTGTCATTCATTCTATATTTTTCAATCTGTATGGAGTCGTGAGGGAAATATTTGAAATGTACCTTTGGCTCAGAGTATCCATCATTGTAAATAAAATGGTAGGGTATTAAAGACATTTAGCCTCTGTCTAAGCCATAGGACGTTGTTTTAAAGCCCTTTTGCATAATACATGAGGCTGTAAAGGAATGCAGGCTGTGCTGATGCCGAAAAAGACAGAGAAAGCAGAGAAAGGAAGAAACAGAGGAGAAAGGAGAAAGGAGATACTCTTTGACGGCCAGATGCTTAGATTGCTTTCTGCCAAATGAATAAATGTAAATATAAAGGAATGAAAAGAGATTGAGGCAACAGCATTGAACTCAATGCGAAGTTTTATACAGAATATTTATTCGGTGCAGCAAGACTAAAGTTCATCACATTTTTGAGTAGTATGAGCCTAGGAAAAGTGCAATAGATAATAATATACTTTTCTCTTATAAAATAACTCTCTTAGCCAACTCTACCTTATTTGCATTTAAATAATCCAAGCGTGTAGATGGATACATCTAAATCAAGAAATGTAAACACTGTTTAAATTTCATTTTACAAAACACTCCAGCAATAGTTTGTGATACAAGAGAAATGAGATAACACATAAAAAAAAAAACATACAGAGATTTCAAACCAAACTCAAGAGTGAGATGTAGTAAAGGATGAAATCAGCAATAGAGAATGAGAGTCACAGTATAGTGGTCTGAGATGGAAAACATTTCTCCAGGTCCTCTACCACAGAATTTATGGTTGGGCTGCTGTGCTTCTCTGCCTCCTGCATACAATCTATCTCTGGTTCAGCAACCTCTGACTCCTCAGAAACTTGCGGCTTCTGTGTCTTCTGCGGCTTCAGAGGCTGCTGCTTTTTGTCAATTTGACTGTACATGTTGGCAACAGATTTCTCTATCTCAGCTATGTTCCTAATGTTCTTAAGGATCCCTTTGAGTTCTTTTTTGGAAGGCCCAGGATCTGTTGGGAGAGGAGGTGGAGGAGGACGGGAGGACACTGGCCGAAGAGATGACACTGAGGGTAGGGGTGGAAGAACAAAGGGGGACACGGACTTAGAACAAGAGTCAGAAGGTGAAGAAGGACGTGGCAGAGGAGGAGGAGGAGGAGGAGGTGGTGGTGGTGGAGGAGGAGGAGGAGGAGGAGGTGGTGGTGGTGGGCGAGTGTGAGACAGAGAAGGAGAATGAAGTGGAGGAGGGCTTGAAGTGGGAGAAGGAGACAGAGAGGACAGATGTGGCTGTGCTATTGGTGGTGGAGGAGCAGGTACATCTGGAGGGTCTGGAATTATCTCTAAATTAACCTTATAGGTCTCTTCGTCAACATAGGCAGACAAGCTGACATATTTCTGGAGGCCTGGTAGAGTCGGTTTATGGCTGGGGGGTGGTGTGCCATTACTCTGGGTGATTATGATGGCTGGAGGGGAACTGTTCTTTTCTATGTCTATCACCATGGACTTTGATGGCTCGGAACAGGACAGCAGGTGTTCAGTAGACAGAGAGCCCTGAGAGTCTCCCCGCTGCCTTTGCCTCATTTCTTGCTGTGCTTGCTCCTCAAACTGCCGGGCCTGCTCCTTAACTGACAGTTTAAGTTCAGGACTCTTCTCTGGCTCTTTGACACCTTGCTCTTCACTGTCTTTAAGCTCAGACTTGAGCAGGGGTAGGTTCCATTGACTGGGGTCCATCACCAATTGGCATCTATGAGAGCTCTCACTGCCCTTACACTTGTGTAGTCTGGAGGGAAGCGTCATCGAATGGCCTGATATCCCAGAGGGCAATGGCAGCTCAGTGCTCTTCAGTCTCTTGAAGCTAGGTGATTGCAGTCCCAGTAAGTATCTGAAATGCTGGGTCTTTCCCATAGCCAGAGAAGAGTTGCTGATGTTACCGTCATCATGGTAGAGTGGATTAGTGGTGGTCAGGGGGGTGTCATCTGATAGAAATGTTATGTTGCTCTCAGAGCGGGGGAGATTGTTGAGCAGTAGTCCATTGGCTGTGGACTGCTTGTGTGCTGCAATGGCACGTGATGCAAAAGAACTAATGAGCTTTTGTCGGTCCGCCTCCTCCAAAACACACCTTTTTGCCCTGTTCTCATCATGATAGCACCGGGGAGACAGAGACATATGCTTGATGAGAGGAACATGCCAGCAAGAATGAAAAATGAAGAGTTAGAATTAGCCATCTATGCAGCTAAGGCATGGCCACATCTACCCCAATTACTGCATATCCATAATGCACATCTGGATGCACTCTATAATTATCTAAATGCAGAAAGCATGTGCTAGGAACCTAGTTCATCCAAAATCCAGCAAGTCCTAAGAGAGCAGAACTATATTATTATAAACTAGGATGACCAATGTGTCAAAACAGGGTGTATACTGGGAGGAAATTATCGACTAGTCTACAGAATAAGCCAGAAGGACACGTATCTACTGAACATAAGCAGCACTGAGAAGCAGCTACAGAATCTGGGCATCTATTATTAAAAGCAATAAAGTCTACTTACTTAGACCTGATTTTCAAGATAAGAAAGAAATGACAGAAAGAAAAGAAAGAACAGTGGGTGAGGAGTTCAAAAGTATAGAACAGGAAGAAGAAAATGGTGATGGTGAGACTATTTCATTTGTAGTACTGCAAACTAAATTGCAAACAGTATAACAGCGCCAAAGGAAACAATGATGTTGGAAGCAAGCTCATCCTCCAGAATTTACTGAAATATTGGCAGCTTATTTGTAAAGATAAGACACTTATCCACACTTAGTTTCTTATGTTTATATACAGCTGAGCATTTGAGAGTTAAGGGTGGCAGCTTGGTGGTGCTGGGATTTGAACTCATGACCTTCCAATCAGTAGTCCAATGTCTTAACCACTGAGCTACCACTGCCCCGATGAGCCCTTTGCTGACCACCAAAAGCCCTTTTCTAACATCTAACAGGCCTGAGCAGAATAAAAATGTCTTGTTTTTTGTGCAACATCCATTGAATCGAACAAGCACACTTCAGATACATGTTCCCACGGGGTTAAAGTTTTATCTGCTGACTCCAGTGGTAAAATTACTCAGCACAGTTGACACTTAAAAATCCCTAAAACCTTTAGCCATACCTCTCCTTTAATTGCCCTAATTAAAGCACAGCACCATGGCACAGAGTGTCTTAGTGGCTTATCAGCAAATTGAATAATATTTTACAAGAGCTATTTATATTGAAATAATCTGCAATTCAATGCCTTTCAATTATCATTCGCACCACACGTCTTTTGAAACCCGGTAAATGTGCCCTTAAACACTACCATTCCATTTTAACAGGAATTTAAATTTCCTTTAAAGATTGTTTTCTTTGAATATGAATTTCCATTATGTTAATTGAGACCCATCCTGCAGTCACTCGTCTGGGCGGAATTCTGATAAAATTCATAAAGCGGTATTTTAGATTACTCAAAAACATGTCCCATTAAGTATTCGGGAACATTTCAAATGCTAAATGGAAAGTTTTATGGAAAAGTACAAGAACTAAGACAAAGTGCTTTTACCAACATGATAAAAAAGTCTTGCTTGCTGACTAACAATGATGTGTGTATAATTATAGACCAGGTGTTAAATGGCTCTTAAAATAAAGTAAAGCTAATTCTTGAGATAGTGTTAATAATAAAAACTTACATGGTGTTGTCGCCTAGTTCCTCATACAGATTGCTAGGAGCAATGCCTCCAGGTTTGCCAGCTGGGAGAGCCATTTGGATCCTGGCGGTTTTGGCACATTCAGCCTGTCGTCTTTAGTTGATGGATTCAACAAATTAGACAAATTTCTAGCATTAGCTTAATCATGAAAATGGGGGGAAATATAGTATACATGCACTCAAGAAATAAATAATACATGCTGCTTTCATGAGCGCATTTATTATTTATCGTCTCAGTAAACAATATTTAGCAGCAGGATTATGATAAAAGCCATCATGCGTTCATGTGTTCATGCACATCTGGGTACTTACTCTTTAAATCTGTAGAAAATGCATGGTGAGAAGGGAAAAAAAACAAAAACAGAAAAGACATTGAAACACAGTAAGGCAGTTGGCACAGGATTATCATGTAACAACCCCTTTATTGCAGTAAATTTTAGCGACAGCTGCAGAAAGTGTCCAGTGATTTCCTCTCTCCAGTTATATTTTATAAGGCTCCCTCATAAAAGAGATGACTTTTAGAGGAGAATGCTTATCTCCTGTGTTCCAAGCACTCTCTCCCTCTCTCCCCTCTCTGATCACGAGCTCCATTCATTCATTGAACAGAGCAAAATATCTTACAGCAACAAACAGGTTCTCTGGTTTGTCTCTAGCAGCAGTAATGAATCTGCATTCACATTAAGTACACATAATATCAGACTGGCTCTCTGAGATGTTTCCATGGCAAATTAGAGAGAAAAGCTCCTACGTGCTTTGTGTTGAATCTTGGCAACCTGCGAGTGAAGTTTCTTAGGGATATAAAATGCTCCGGAATAAAATGCGACAGTATGATTATACAGTCTGCTCCAGAATTACTGGTTTAAAAAAGTCTTTGTGGTTAATTAGCTTAATTTCACACTGGAACAAACATTTATTTCAAGTCAAACTTGGCTGATGTTTTTAAACAAAACTGCATGCATAAATTATTGGCACCCCCGCGTTTAGCAATTGGAAAACATAACAGCACAGAAATTTCTCCTATAATGTTTAACAACATTGGAGAAAACAGACGACTCCTCAACACAATGTCTCCAGGGTATTAGGGTCCTCTCTTCGGCTCATCCCATTGGTCGTCACTGGAATTTTGGTCAGCAGACCGGGATAGCCAGTAATGTCAAATGTTTGATTCTGTTCTCATTATACCATTCTGTGTGGATTTGGATACATGTTTTGGATCACTGCCCTGCTGGATGATACAGCGATGACCCAGTTGCAGCTTCTTAGTAGAGGCAGCCAGATTTTAATATCAAATCACTTGGTACTACATGGACCTGATTATGCTTTGTATAATGACAAGGTTTAAGGAAAACAAGGAAAGACAACCTCAGAACATCACATAACCTCCACCATGCTTAACCGTAGGGATTAGATGCTTTTCTAATCTGCATCTGACTCACTATGAGTTCCCAGAAAACAACAGTCACAGTTCCAGAAAAATCCAGGTGCTTACATTTGGGGTTAGATGAACGAAACCATGCTCCTCACTTTGTGTAGTGGTAAAAACACACTCCTCTTCTACACAGGTTAATTGCAGCTTTGGCTTTGGTTGTTTTAAACTTTTAATTATTGGCCTATAGGTGGATATGGGGATTTTCAGGAATGTCACCATTTCCAATTTTTATTTTTATAACCATTGCTTGATTTATGAATTTCAACACAATTGTTTCTCCTTTTTTTGGATTGCTCCCATTCCTTGGGGTTGGAGTGCCCTTCCTGACCACCCCCTTCCATTGGCTGGCCTTGAGACTGGCACCGTGTGTGCACTGCACCCCTCAGTGGCTGGGTTAAGCAGTGGGCCCAACAGCAACAGCCCCGATGACGGGGTTCGAGCCCCTGATGTTCTGATTGACAACCCAGAGTCCTAACCTATGGGGCTACCACAGCCCATGTGTTAAACCCACTTTGATGAATGATTAAGGGATTTCAGTCTATGGCACCACATTTATACCCCAGTGTTAACAGGAACTCCTTTGGCCCTATAACTAACAAGGTGTTCAAAGTGACTGCTCTATGTAAATCTAAAACAAAGGCCTGGTTTTCTGTTTTCTAATACCCATTTCTATATGATCTGTTTATACAGAAGACATCAGATATAAACAAAACAAAAGAAAAATACATTCCACAACCATATTACTATAAAATAAAAACAAATGGCCTGAGTCAGTGGAAAGAACATAAACTACTCTTAAAGTACCTATAAGCATACTCACTGTCGGTATGTGATGATGACAATAAGGATGGCGGGGATGCAGAAAACAACGATAATGATGGCGAGGGCCAGCAGTGCTCCTTCTGTGTAGCCCAAAGACTGCACAGCTTTTTTCACACTCTGCACCACGTCTGGTGTGCGGATCTCCAGGATGCGGCCACCCCGGCCCAGGTAAGGTTGGAATTCCTTATTAATGTCCAGTAACTTTCCATCCAGGAACCTGAAAGAGCAAGGAGAGTGACCTCCTAATGGCTGTAAAGGATTTGGAATATGTAGGATGCTTATTCTTGCCCATCAGTAAATAAAATGAACAGGACTGGTGATAGTGTAACATTTTCCAATTCACAGGAAGAACTTTGTCAGACAGCTGTCTGTCAGACAGCTTAAGAAACATAAAGCCTTGTCAGATTGAGTCGATATCTTACTTGGAGACCTCTGAGAATCCATAAAATGCCACACTAAGACCTATTCTTAAACTAATTAGAGATACAAGCATGTCATTTTGCATAAAGCCATTTTATAAGCAAGCATCCTAGGCCTGGATACATGCTCCTTGACATAACAGCTGTTATGCTGCACTCCATTCAGCAAAGAGCAAATTTATGGTGTCAGAGAGTACATGCAAAATGTTAATATTAGCAAATAGAAACCAAATGGTAATAAAAGGCAATAATAAAACCCTATAAGGTGCCTGTGTCAGGGTAGGACATTTGGTTAAGATTTGTAACTGATTCAAGTCTAACTGTTTAGCTGTGAAGTGAAACCACTCAAAAGACCTGTTCTGTATAGATACATGTGGTTTCAGCTAGTTGTGGATGTGCAGTGAGGGCAGGGAGCAAAAAGGGTCTTCTTGTAAGAAGGCTGAATGGCATAAATGGGGCCGGATTCACGAAAGGGTACAACAGTGAATGGGACCTTGACATCTCATTAAGAAAGAAAAACAACACCTTACAGAGAGCTCAAAGCAGGGGTCAAGAAGAAGACTTGGTCAATTGAATGAAGCAAACATGCAGGGATTGAAGAAACTGAGAAACAAGGTCAGGTGAAAGTGAGAGTGAAGGAAGGAGACAGACACCAAGGGGCTCACTTAAACAGCTCCTGTCTGGAGAGAGCCCTGTTGGTCAGAGGGTCGATGGAATACACCATGAGGTCTGAGTTAGAGTAGTCTTCCTGTTCGTAGGTTTCTCCGTACCGCCGTGGCCCAATGGATTCCACCACTACTTTGGCACCTGGGATCTGGTCCTGCACGTAATGCTCCAGAATACTGCAAAGGAAGATAAAGTGAAAGAGATGATACAGACAGAAAGAGAAATTAAGGTATAGTAATGGTTCAATTTTTTTTTATTCAGCATACTAAGGTCCAGCCAACGTTATGGAAAGAGAACTGTGTCAGTTCAATCTTAAGTTAAATTGTACGAATCAGAATTTTTATGCCTTTACTTTTATTTGAATATGTATGTGTCCTAGTTGAATTACATGAAATTTTATTTCAGGGATTTAATGTGTGTGAGATTTGATCACCACCATTTCAGATAATGAGCCAATTCATTGTCAATTTATTTTAAATTTGAAGAGCTCCATGAGAAATGGGTACCAAAAAACTGAATTTGTATTTTCTATACTTGATGAAACAAGTTTCACACAAATTCAAGCCATGTAATGCACTGAAATTCATAAAATATGCATGGAATACATATATCAGTTTGATAACCACATAGAAATTCAGATTTGTACATTTGAAACTCAGTAATATGTAGTGGCATATTTTTCATTTTAAACAAATTCAGCTCCATTTCAGTTTCAAACAGTAAACCAAACAAATGTACACAGATCAGCCATAACATTAAAACCACCTGCCTAATATCGTGTAGGTCCTTTTTGTGCCACCAAAATAGTTTTTACCCATCGAGGGTATGTGGACTCCAAAGACCTCTGAAAGTTTGCTGTGATATCTGTCAGCAAGACATTAGAAGCAGATCCTTTAAGTCCTACAAGTTGCGAACTAGGGCCTCCGTAGATATGACACATCCTTCTGATGCTCAATTGGACTGAGATCTGGGGAATTTGGAGGTCAAGGTAACATCTTGAACACTGTCATGTTCCTCAAACCGTTCCTAAACAATTTCTGCAGTGTAGCAGGGCACATCATCCTGCTGAAATAGGCCACTGCCATTAGGGAATACAGTTGCCATGAAGTGGTGTACTTGGTCTGCAACAAATGCTTAGGTAGGTGGTATGGGTTAAAGTACCATCCAAATGTATGCCAGAACACAAAGTTCGTCCAGCAGAACATTGCCAAGAGCATCACACTGCTTCCACTGGTTGTCTTCATCCAATAGTGCATCCTGGTGCCATCTCTTCCCCAGGTAAGTGATGCACACACAGCCGTACATATGATGTAAAAGAAAACGTGATTCATCAGTCCAGAACACTTTTTTCCTTTCCATTCCTTTTTCCATTTCCATGGTCAAGTTCTCATGCTTACGTGCCCATTGTAGGTTTTTTCAGTTGTGTACAGGTTTCAGCATGGGCTCTCTGACACTCTGACCGTTCTGCCGGAACACAGCTCCATACACAGGAAGCTATGATGCAGTGTGTCTCCTGACACCTTTCTATCAGAACCAGCATTAACTTTTTCAGTAATCTGTGCTACAGTAGCTCCTCTGTGGGATCAGACCAGACAGGCTAGCCTTCACTCCTCATGCACATCATGGTGCCCATGACACTGTTGCTGGTTCACCGGTTGTCTGTCCTAGGAGCACTTTTGGTATGTATTAACCACTGCATACCCAGATAACCCCATAAGACCTGTGATTTTGCTCCGTCATCTAGCCCTTGTCAAAGCCACTCAGATACTTACGGTTGGCCATTTTTCCTACTTCCAACTCATCAAGTTTGAGACTGTTCACTTGCTATGTAATATATCCCACTCCTTGATGGGTGCCACTCTAATTAGATAATTAATGTTATGGCTGATCAGTGTATATTCCTCTTCCAGAATTTACCAACCACATCCTGTAGAGTTCCAGCAGGAGGCATGAGGAGCCTGTTCTGAATTCAACACACACTATTCATACCAGTGAACATTCAGTAATGATTAGTGTCGACATTAGAAACAAGCAAGTAAATAATGCTAATTAGCTTAATCACTGGCCTAAGCAATTAAGAACAGTGCAACAATTACTCCACCGAAATATGCATCAATTCTCCTGCTCAGGACCATCCTAAAACACATGTTGGTTAGGATCTGATGGGTTTAACAAGAGGGAGAGCAAAGCAAATGACTGACGTTGAGATCGACTATCACTTAAAATTCAATGATGCTGTTTTAGCAATCATCTCCCAAATGCCAAATGTAAATGTGTCTTTTTTGTCACAATCTGTATGTGGATGTTTTCCCACTGTGGCAGAAAAGGGATGTAGTATATGGACACATACAGTACAGGCCAAAAGTTTGGACACACCTTCTCATTCAATGCGTTTTCTTTATTTTCATGACTATTTACA
>JAOVVG010000054.1:18897426-18909601 GCA_028566375.1 Leptodoras nelsoni | reverse complement strand
CGCCCCACCCGGGGATCAAACCTGGGACCTTCTTGCTGTGAGGCGACGGTGCTACCCACCGAGCCACCGTGTCACCCTGAGTGAAAACATTCCTTTTTTATTTTTGAAGAATAACAATTAAAAATAATGTGTAGTTTTCTTGAGTAAGATGAGAAAGATGATGAGTTTATGTGTGGCGATCTGTAATAATCCCGGTTTAGCCGTGAACGCAGAGGTAGAAGATTATGGCTATGTGGCTCACTCGACCCAACAACCGACTGACACAGTTTACGCGGTTTAGTCCTGCTTGGTAAGCAAACTTTAAAGTGTGGGCAAAACACTTTATGTGTGGCGTTAGTCCAGCCTCCTTCGCCGCTACCTCCATATTTTGATCGTTGTCCGTAAAGACAGCAAGACTCCCAAAGAGGGTGAGTTTGGAATACAAAGCTCACATTTCCCACTCTCTGGTGATCACATGTGCTGTTATAGTGACATAGCTCTGTGTAGTCCTTCTAGTCCACCCATCTGTGGTTATCGCTTTTGTTTTGAAGCTGTGGCTCAAACTGAGGTGAATGACAGCATGATGTATAGAGCGCACATGATATCGTCTAACTCCACGATGCATATCATCACATTTTTGCATCGCAATCCATCTTGGCACCCCTAGGCTGTATACAATGAAGTACCAGAAAAACTGGTATACCAGTTAATACTTGGTAGGTCCCCCATAGGATCTTGGAGGGAACGTTGCATAGTCCTCACACTGATGTTTGAATTCAGATGTTACTTGAGGCAGTGTTGCACGCTTACCGCGTGAAACTATTCTTGCCAGCAGACGCTGTTCACGTTCAGCCACACAGCTGTCATAAGTTAGATGTTTTGCCAGAATTCTTGTAGACACGGTACGCCCTTGAAATGCTCATACGTAAAATTCCAAACTTTGCTTCTTTCTCCGAAATACTTTGACCCATCTCATGAGCTGCAACTATTAAAAGTCGCAAAAATCTGGATAATTTGCCATTCACATGGCAGAAACTGCCTTGCTATGGATCCAGTACCAGTTTTTCTGGCAGTTCAGTTTAGACTTGTAATTGCACCCTGTAACCCTGAGACAACACAGCAACCAGTGTTTTGCCTTCCCTGTTTAATGACTCCTGTGTGTCACAATCATGTACGATCAAAGACTCTTTGAACTACTCAGACAAAGCCTTGCATCATCCATGTTTGCTACTATTTCACACTGCTCTTTCATGTTTTCACAGCTATAAATTGACCCTGATATGCCCAGTCCTGTGTTTTCATTTATCTGTGCAGCTAGATATGTGTATTAGTGATACGCTTAACCTCTGATAGCTCTCTTTATGTCAAGCCTTTAGCTCTAGTATACGTACCCTAGTTTCTCCTTATTATACATGTCTCCTTGTTTCTGTTATATTTATTTTTCTGTCTTTCTATAGTTTGTCTATACTGGCATTGTTGGTTATTATTAGTTTGAGTTCATTCATGTCTCGATGCTTGTTTCATTGCTTTGTGCTTTTGCTCTCTTATTCCTATCAATAGATCCTTATCATCTATCCTCATCTAATGTCAGCTTAAATAGCTTAATTACACTTACATGCTCTTCTAGTAAGACATTTATGGAATGCAAACATCAATTCTTTCTCAGATACTTCTTTCTCTCATTCCTGGCTTTATGATTTCTGTATACTGCACTGCATTTCATTGCCTTGTACTTGTACCGAGCAATGACAATAAAGTCGAACCTACCTACCTACCCACCCCCCACCTGCCTACATACCGACCAACCATTTGGTGCCAAGTCAGCAAAACCAAGGGCACTCCAGGATTTAAAGGCTTTACATTTCTTACCAAAATAAAAACTATTAAAATCAGCATCACAAAAGAAATGTGCCTAAATGCCTGGATGAATGATCTTATACAGCATTGTCAATCCAGTATTACAAAGCAGGGGCACCAGCAGAAGGAACCACCGTGCTTTTGACTGCCCAGGCCTGTGATTTATGAAAGAAAGAGACATTTACCCTCACACAATCATTTACCACTGCACAATCAGCTACTGAGTCTGGGCAAATGTCATTAGTGGGTGCAGGGAGAGCTCAAAGCAATGATTTTTTTACACAGTGGATGACATTCATGTGTGGATTGGAGTGTATTTTCCCAGACCAGACAATGATGCTTGTGCAAAGTAAGCGGTTTGTAGGTGCTTGTGCTATTTTGATGGCCCCTTCTGGAAGTAAGAGTTGTCATAACAGCCACAGGATGATTATAAGAGGAGCAACAGTCATTTCTGCCATCCATATGATGAAAAGTGAAGCTAATGTATTGTTATTGTACTGTTTATTAGAGATGGAACAATCAGAATTAAATTTAACTCGACACAGTGGTGTCTTGATATGATCATTTGTTTCTATATAACAAAATAATCCTTGCTTGTCTACATGCACTGTTGCATCACAGCAAGAAGCACCCGGTTTTTAATCCAGGGCCAGACCAGGGTCCTGTCTCAGTGGAGTTTGCTTGTTCTTATTGTATCCAGGTGGCTTTTCTATGGGAGCTCCAGTTTCTTCCCACTCAGGCAAATTGGAGATACTAAAATTGCCCCTAGGTATGTGTTTGTGTGTGTGTCTGCGCTGCGATGGACTGGCAACCCCCTGCCTTCCAGCCAATGATTTGCTGTGAAAGGCTCCAGCATTCCCCATGTCCAAGTACTAGGATAAGCGGCTTAGATAAAGAAAGACTACATGCTTCAGGTTTCTAATTGCAATTCATTCAAATATTCAACATGATGATACAGCCGATCCATTTGGTCCGATCCATTGCATCAAATGCTGACTGAATGCACCAATGCGCTGTGGTTTCATTTAATTACACTGATCTACACAAAAAGGTGATGTCAGCACAGATGCATGGACATATCTGTGCTATTAGTGCCAGTCTATTATACTGGTACTCTTATTAGACTGATTCAGGATCTTGTAATGTGTTTGTCCTCCATGCAGGATCAGTCAACAATGCAACTTACCAGGAAACCAAAGATCCTTCATGTACCAGACCAAAAGAATTTAGGGGAATCTTCCAGGTCCTTCTTGCTGTTGAAATAGCCAAGGCTGTTTTGCAGAAGCTAATACGTTAGAACGTTAGCATCTAGGTGAAAAGCCTGCTTGGTGAAAAAGCTTTCCTTAAAGTCAAAGGAGGGAATGTGTTGCTTTATTTACGCACTGGCGGATCTAACTGGTGGATGACGTGCTTAAGATGTGCATTGCTATGTATTCTGCATAGTACCAGTTTTTCTAGTACTTCAGCTTACTACTAGAATATTGCCATGCAATTTAAATCAGTACTTCTTAAGGTGACATCTAACCCCTTCTCTGTGAAATCATCACTCACAGAACATCATTATCAAAGCTATTACATATATTATAGAGGTTTTATAGCTATTAGCCTGGTTCACCGGTCCCTTGAATAAAATCACTTTCATCCAAACCACTACAACAAGCAGGAATATAACTACCCTCGACCTAACAAATTCAGGAGTACAAAGCTATCCATTTCTAAGAAATACACAGAATATTAACACAGACATTCAAGTAATGCTCAGGAAAGTAATATGTACTGATGACTTTATTTTACAGTTACTGGTTACAAAAATGTTGAGATTCTTTAAAAAAAAAAAACAAAAAAAAAAAGAGAGAAATACTTTTTTGAAAGCTCCATTGCACCACGTCATTATTCACGCTTGATACAGAAAGCCAGATATAAAATGTGTCATGATGTGGCTAAATGGCTTGGTATTGCAGCAAAGGCACTAAGTCATAAATACATATAAATTTGTCTTTAGTTGTATTCTGACAGAGGCAGGCAATTGTGAGGGAAGGAAAACTGCCAGAGAGGAAAAACAGTCCACTCTGCACTTACAAAGACACACAGTAAGTTCCTACGCATTTTCCTGATCCTACATCTTGCTATTTCCAGACATTGTTATATCATCCCTAAATGTCTGCGAAACGCATCGCGGGTGTCCTTAACTCCTTTATACACTCATGGTCCACTGTAATTTTCTTTTCACCATGGTTGAATGCGCTTCACCAGAGTTGCTAAATTTCTGTAGTTTTCTTGCCAGCTTGAACCAGTCTGGATATTTCCCTCTGATATCCCTCATTACTGAGGCATTTCCACCTGCTCGCTGAATGTTTGTTTTTTCTTTTTTCCATTCTAGAGACCGGGTGTGTGATAGTACCAGAAGATTAGCAGTTTCTGAATTACTCAAACCAGACCATCTGGTATCAGCAACAATGCCACTGCCAAAATCAGTGAGGTCACATGAACCCCATTCTGATGCTGAATCTCTTCGATGCATAACAAACAGGGTGTTCCTATTAAAGTGGCTGTGACTTGCTAAACTTGCCTGACTGGTGATTAATATTCATAAAAGACAACCCTGCATGCTAATTAATATTCATTATCGTGACATTTGGCTAAAAGCTAAAAGTGTTGGGGAAAGACGTGGCTTGGTTCAAAGCGAACCGGAAACACGCCGAGATGATCTTTAATGTCAGGAAACCAAAAGCTAAATTAGATGCTTACAGTCATACTAACGTGAAGGGAATATGCAGTTCTGTGAGTATGAGGAGACGGGAAAGTTGGTTATGGAGACTTTGTAGCAGGAATGGTGAAGGTTCCAAGGCTCTTATTCGTTCATCATTTCCATTCTGTTCACACACTAACTGAAGAGTTGTGTGTATCATCTCAAACTGATAGCTTATCAGTATAGCCCAGTATAGCATACTAAATAGGATGTGTTAATCATGTTGCAGAAGATGTCATTTGTAGTGTACTAGTCGGCTTGTGTGTGGTTTCAGATTCCAGATTGGTATTCTGATTGGTTGCCCTGGGCCAATAACACTGAGCAGTTCAAATAAATCATAAATCTTTCATGTGAGATAGAGATAGAGAATGTCAGTCATTTTGAGTGACATTTAAGAGTAAGGAAAGGGATTTTCTTTTTCCAGCTAAATCCAAATAGTTATGACAAATGTTCTATTTTGACAGCCACATAATGCTGTTTCTACTATTAAGTGCCAGAAAAACTGGTACTATGCAAAATACACAGCAAAGCCACCTATGCGCATCAATGGTTCCGTTCACCGGGGCGTATATAAAGCGATAGACACCTACGGAAGCTTCTAGAGCCGTTTCCACTGTGAGAATGGCAAGTTATCTTGATTTTGCGATTTTCAACACGGTTTAATAGTTAGAGCACGTGAGATGGTTCATAGTATTTCAGAGGTAGAAGCAAAGCTGTTTTTATCATGTATGAGCATTTAACGTTACATAACGTGACCAGCATCGGTTTGCAAGAATCGTTTCACGTGATAGGCGTACAGCACTGCCTCAAGTAACATCGCAATCCAATGCTGGGGCCCAGACAAACATCAGCATGAGGACTGTGCAACGTTTCCTCCAAGATCCCGTAGTGGACCCACCAAGGATTAACTGGTATACCAGTTTTTCTGGCACTTCAGTGTATATATCATTTCAAAATAGCATTATATGTGTGATAAAAATAGGGTGGAAAAAATATACATTCAGATAAAATACTATAAAACGTATTCTGAAAAATAAAATGCAAAAGAAATTCAGTTCTTCCGGGTGTTATTTGTGATTAATAAATATGGATTTTTGCTGTGAATGACTGGAAAAAAAAAGTCAGAATGTCAATGACATTCACACACTCACCTTGGTGTCCAGGTCCTTGGCCTGAACAGTCGTCACAATTGTCCCTTTGACTGCATTAGGAGCCACCATGCCTTGATAGAGGGTTTGGCTGAAGATGGGTGAAAAATCGTTCATGTCCTTCACAAACACACAGAAGAGAATGAAAGCCTGATTAATAGCACCTCTACACAGCCTCCCTCTTTCTCCCTTTCTTTCTCTCTCTCTCTCAGCCAAGCTTCCAATTGTAACTCGAATCCCTTTTCCATGTGGGACCCTATTACCTTGCTCCTCTGCTGCACTAAACAAAAATGGCATTTACTCAATAGCAGATTATAAACAGCATTAAGGATGTGACACGGCTTTCGTGCCCTAAGACCCGTTTTTCTTCCCTTAAAAAAAAAAGAAAAAAAAAACACTAGATGACGGATAATTATAGACTTTGAGAATGCAGAGAACATAAAAGCCGGTGACATTAGAAAGAAGAACATAAAGCAGAAGAAGACAGAGAAGAAGCTGAGCTGAAGGGGAATGGTGGAAGACGTGACTTTTCGGTATGAAGTTTATTTGTGGAGGACTTGGTGAAGGATCTGAGTAGCACAGCATTGTGAAATGAATGCTGATGAGGCAGACGGCTCGGCCCTCCTGTCTTCAATACAGCACGCTTCTCTGAGTCCAAGGAGAGGCCAGCACAGTTCAGCTACCTAAATTATACACCCCTTTCTCTCCATCATGTCCCATCCTGCAGGGGGTTGGCCTTTCAAAGATGTCCTTGGGATGATGATCTGAGCTCTTGACTAATAAAACTGAGCTGTTTACTCGTGTGTCGAAAATAATGGGGCATTGGAGGATGCACTTGGGAATTAAACTGCGGTAGTTTTTTTTTTTTTTTCCTTTTCCATGTCCTTATATCTGCAGATGTGAATTCCTGTCAGAAATGAAAGTCCTTTTATTCTGATATTTGATTCTGAAAAAGGAAAAGAAAATGGGTATCGAGATTCTCTGGTGGTGTTAGTCTTCCGGTTATAGCTTTCCTCATTAGGACCCACACCCTGGGGGCACTATCACATCTTAATCACCCTGATATTACTCAGCCTTAATGCATCAGGTAACACATTCACTGACTGCCCGGACTTGCACTTTCTCATTTTCCGCAGCAACTAATTATCAATTAGCTACGGCATGAAAAGAGGAGAAAATTAATAAACAGTCCCAGAACCCATCTGCAAAGACAATTAGCTTTTCTTTTGAGACTAAAGGGAACATAATATGCACGGTGCCTTGTCACGCAGCATGGCTTTGTGAATGCGATGAAATTAGCTAATGGGAGCTCCTGTGACATGAACAGAAGCCAAACAGATGGCAGCTAAAACAAAAAAAAATGAAAAGAGAAAAATGTGGTAAATCATAGACATTTGACAAGCATTTTCTGAAGTTAACAAATAAGACTAATCTTCTTTGTGGCTGATGAGGCGAGCCTTACTGGCTGCCAAGAGTAAAGAAATTGAGAGGTGGTCTGAGGTGTAAGAAAATTTAGCTGGGACAACCTTAGGAATATCAATACACTCGGAAAATATCACAACAGTGTTCTCTTTCAGTCGCTAGTACTAAACCCAGCAGCTGCCCTTCACTGAAGGCTAATTGTCATTCATCATGGGTCTGATGTTTCATCTCCAGAAGCCTTCGGCAGCAGCAAGTCACAGCGCTTGAGAATTTTGTAAGAATGAATTGCCACTTGTACACACAGCAAACAGATAGACTGTTTAATACTACTGTCCTATAGTTGATGTGCATTAGGGCTAGACACACAAATAGAAGAACTAATCTACTCTGTTAAAAAAAAAAAAATTATAATTCAAAATCAGGATGTTCAGTACAGATTGTGAGTCCTGTAATAAACAAATAATTGATTCATTGATTACAGCAGCGATTATTAATATTAATATTAATTTTAATAATGTTTATTTATCTAGCACCTTTCATACATAAGTAACATAATAAAATATCCATTAATATATGCAATAATCCATTGTTCCATTAATCCATTAATATATGCAATATAAACACGATTTCAAGAAGCCATAATTTAATGGCTTTAATGTGGAAAAATGGAAAAAATGTAGTGTAAATAAACAAAGATAAAAATTTAAAAGGTTGTGGTTATAGAGCGATAAAATAATATACTAAATGATAAAGCTAAAAAATAAAATATGATACTATTAGCAATAAAAGTAAAATCAGATAAAAAAGGAAAATCATAAAAAGCAGTTTATAATAACATAAAGCTGTAAATGTAAAAAAAAAGAAAAAACAAACTAACTAACTAAAAATTTTAAGTATATACACCACCAAGTTGCCACTGTTGGGCCCCTGAGCAAGGCCCTTAACCCTCAACTGCTCAGTTGTATAAATGAGATAAATGTAAGGGTTTCTGCCAAATGGCATAAATGTAAAATGCTAAATTTAAAGCCAAATAAATAAAAATACAAAATACTAAAATACTTTGATACTTAATATATAGGTAGCATAAAATGTGATTAGTTAATCAAAGCAAGTAAAAATCAGAAAATCATAAGAAATAATGTAAAAGATATTTGCATAATATTTCTATATAATATTATTGACTTATATATAATATTATTTATTTATTTAGAGTGTATAATAATTTAATAATAATAAAATTATCCACTGAAGCAAGTGAAGACTTGGTTATTAACTGTTCTGGGGAATTGCAAATCAATTACGCAAACAACTTGCCTTCTTAATAGACTACTGAGTCTGGAGAAGAAGTGTTAGCTTACCGTTATCGTGACTGTAACAGTGGCTAAACCGGGCGGCATGCTGCCAGTGCTGTCCACGGCTTCCACCACAAAGGTGTGCGTGGTCTCTTCAGGAGAGAGCTTCTCAAAGTCCAGTGTGTGCAGCACCTTCAGCTCTCCTGTAACAGGGTTTAGCTTAAAGAGCTTCCTGGCCTCTGGTGTCCTGATACGGTAGGTGATGTTTGAGCTCAGGTCTGCATCTAGAGCCTAAATTGAGAAAAAGACAGAGCTGTTCAAAACGCATGAACAACCCAAGAGACTCTCACAAGCAGGAATTCTAAACACTGGTTGAAATTGGGTATATTTCTGGTGATCTGGAAAATCTGCCAAATGTCAAAAAGGCTTCAACCAAAAATGATGGGAAAAAGCAACCTTCCAACAATTTTTCTGCCTATAACATATTTAATTTAAGAAAACCTAAATACATTCCCTCGTATATCAATGATAAATACAAATCTTTGAAAACTTTCTAAACTTGCCCAGGCTTGCTGCAGAGATCTTATATAGATAAGGAGCTGGTTAAATAGCAGGTTATGAAAAGGATAGATACATTTTCATGGTCATTTTTTTTTTTTTGTATTTGATGTATTAAATTTTATACACAGTACTGCTTTAACACAGTGAATGTGTTGTGTCTTAGTGGAGCTATAATGGAATCTTTAAATGCCATTTATTCCCCTTTTCACTTTTGGTGGACAAATACATTTTCAAAAGCTTCAGTTTGCTATAAAATGCCGTAAAATACCAACTGAGGAAAGCCGGCAGTTTGCAGAACTACATAGTGTACAAAAAAAACTGGTACTAGAGCCCATGAAAAATACATAGCAACAGCACCTACACACGTTATATAAACACACACCTACACATAAAGTGATGGACATCTATGGAAACCGAGTTGTTTCCACCGTTATCACGATTTTGCGATTTTCAGCACGGTTTAATAGTCGGAGCTCGTGAGATGGGTTGCAGCATTTCAGAGGCAGAAGCATAGTTTGGATTTTCACGTATGAGTATTTCAAGGGTGTACCGTCACTACAAGAATTCTGGTAAAAAAAGATTCTGGGTGACCATGAACAGCCTCGGCTGGCAAGAATCGTTTCACGTGCTCCCGAGTGGCGCAACGACAATGCGTTCGCCCTATCATCCGGAGCTCGCTAGTTCGAATCCGGGTGATGCTATAGCTAGAGAGCAAGATTGGCCGTGCTCTCAGGGTGGGAGGGGCAGCATACGTTCTCCCTCCATGTCAATCAGCGCGACACTGTCCAATCATGGGCGTCTGTGAGCTCATGCATACAAGAGGTGGGTGGGAGCGCTCTCCTCCAAGCGCGTTACACTGCTCCCGAAAGCTGCATGAGCAGCAGCTCGAAAAGAGGCGGAGGCTTGCGTCACATGTATCGGAGGAAGCACACGATGGCTTCACCCTCCCGGACTGGCAGTTCATCGTGTGACAAGGGGGGAAAGCACTGGCGTGTGGGAATTGGAGACGACTAAATTAGGGAGAAAATTGGGGAAAAATCCAAAAAAAACAAAAAACAAAAAAAGGTTTCACGTGATAGGCGTACAACACTTCCTTAAGAAACATCGGAATTCAATGCTGGGCCCTCAACGAACATCAGCATGAGGACTGTGCAACATTCCCTCCAAGATCCTGTAGGGACCTACTATGTATTAACTGCTATACCAGTTTTCAGTCGAGATTATTCATTCTTAGCTCCAGACTTACAGACCCAGTGATCAGCTTCACCATTCTCAAAAATGTCTGATTCACTATGAAGAATAGAATTTCATCAAACCTCAGGCCAAACTTGTTTGTTCCTAAGTAAAGCTGGTTAAGCCTGGTGAGAACTGGAATATGAAAAGGTTATTTAGCTTTCCATTCTTCAGCAATACGTCTGATATTCTGGCATGGTATCAGAGGCTTCTTCATCTCCTGGCTTTCCATCGTGCTTATTGAAGGCTATCAAAGGCAGGATTGATCCCGTGGGGGACCTACCAAGTATTGGCTGGTATACCAGTTTTTCTGGTACTTCAGAGCGTACAGTATAATGTCTAATCACCTTGCAGGCTGCTACATATTGTATAAGGAACATGATACAAACGTTGCACTATAGCTGATTTGACATGATGCCATAAAAAGAATTAGCAAATATTTTTAAAAGCATCTTTATTTGCTTGACAACTTTATTTCCTTGCATCATTTTTAGAGTCGTCACAGTGAACAGACTTCAATTTACATAATGTACCGTTAACTATTTTATCTAGGTATTGTAATGGCAGATGAGCTGAGATGGTCGTGGTTTTGTATATTATTTTTACACAAAAATCAATAGTCTTAATTAAACAAGCTTATATAAATATAGATATAATGACAAAATATTGTGCAGGCAAACATTTACAGTGTCTAGGTCTTAACATCATGTCAGTGCTCTCATGTTCATGATTCTTGTTTCCATAGTGTTTGTTTCATTTGCATGTGGTTTTTTTTTAATCCTAATCCATCTGCACTTGAGTCTGTCTCTGTTATCTGACAACAATTTATCTTATTTTTCCCAATTTTACAATTATGCACACCAGCTGAGGGACACAACACAATGATCACGGCTTATTAATACGTGGCCACGCTTAATTTTCTCGTTCCCTCCTATTACTAAGTCATAGCCATGACTTATTGATCTCATTTCTATACATTACTAAGCCATGGCAGCTCATTAAGATCCCGTTCACACGTTTATAAATCATGGCCATTATTTTTTTTTTTCCCTTAAGTAGCCATTTTACCGACAGTGCTCTGTATATTTACATTATACTACACATCCTATTCATTTGAGTATTATTGTAGTGAGCTTTGTACTTATAGCACATTAATTTTCTTCATTTGAATGTTTTAACTCTTATTATAGCATTTAAGTAGCTTTCATTTTTATATGAGACATCCTGTGATGGAGCTACTACATTATACACTGAAGTACCAGAAAAACCGGTACTGGAGTCTATGCAACATGCATAGCAACGCCACCTATACACGTCCTTGGTTGAGTCCATCAGTGTGTATGTAAAGCGATCGACATCTATAGAAGCTTCTAGAGTTGTTTCCGTAGTGAGAATGGCAAATTATCATGAATTTGCTATTTTCAATGCAGTTTAATAGTTGGAGCTCGTAAGATGGGTCATAGCATTTCAGAGGTAGGAGCAAAGTTTGGATTTTCACATAAGATCATTTCAAGGGTGTACCGTGACTACAATATTTCTGGCAAAACCTCAAACTTATGACAGCAGCGTGGCCTTAAAAAGACTCTGGGTGAACGTTAGCAGCGCCAGCTGACAAGAATCGATTCACGTGATAGGTGTACAACACTGCCTCAAGTAACATCGTAATTCAATGCTGGGACCTCAACGAACATCAGCATGAGGACTGTGCAACGTTCCCTCCAAGATCTACTGTGCGCAAGTTCTTCAAAATTGTAAATATTGTACTGGTATATAGTAGTGGTATACCAGTTTTTCTGGTACTTAAAGCACTTTTTTGTAAGTTGCTCTGGATAAGGGCGTGTGCTAAATGCCTAAATGTACAGTACAGGCTAAAAGTTTGGACACACCTTCTCATTCAATGCGTTTTCTTTATTTTCATGACTATTTACATTGTA
>JAOVVG010000054.1:18832831-18845248 GCA_028566375.1 Leptodoras nelsoni | reverse complement strand
GCCCTACACCATACTAATAAATTATTGTGGTCTAAAATGACAGGTGTTTCAGTTTCATTGTCTAACCCCTGTACCTCTGAAATGCTATGGCCCATGTCACGAGCTCCAACGATCATGTAAAATCATGATAACTTGCCATTCCCATGGCGGAAACAGCTCTGGAAGCTTCCATAGATATCTATCACTTTATATACACACTGGTAGAAACAGCCAATGAGCTTAATTTTTCTGGGGCTTCAGTGTAGATCACCTGCTTCACATGTAATATTAGCATTTGTTCTGAGAGCACTTAGCTGGCACTTTCATTTTATTTATTTATTTCAGTATTCAATATGAGTGTTACACAGACTACTACATTACCCAGTCGCTGCTGATATTCATTAATAAAACAAGCATCATATGCAATGTTTTGTGTGTAGTATGAATACAAATGTATGAATTATGGTGTTTATTATATTAATAATAGGAAGGAAGATGTTACAAATGATTTCTTTATTACTAAAAAGTGAACTTGGGTACCTTTTTGAAACTTCTGAAAAAGACAATTATAAAACAATGGGTGAGCCAGGATTAGTAAATAGAAGCTAAACCTAGCTATGTTTTCTGGAAATGAAGGCTAATAAAGTTTAAACATGAACTGTGAAGAGGACTGAAAGAGGCTCACTGGGTCTGCAAGCTCCAGGACAGTGGCTCTGTAGGTGAGCGGCTTGCAGTCACGAGTGTTTTCAACCAGGCTGCAGGGCAGGAACATTGGGCCCAGGTCATCTCCATCCAGCACATCTACCGTCAGTGTTGTGGTGGCAGTCAGTCGGTCTTTAGGATCAGGAGCTCGGTCCTAGAGAGCAAGAAAGGCTTTTTTCAGTGCTGTTTGTTCAGTCAGTTTATGATTCCAACATGTACAATGAATCATATAAGTGGCCACTTGCAAGCTGGCAGCTCTGTTGAAATCATTTATTTTAAATCAGACAGCATGACCCAAGCACCTTATAGAGAAATGATGGATAGGGGGTGTGATATCTACAGCTTTTCCAAGATGTTTAATGCTAACAGCATCTAAAAACAAGTCTGGATCAGGCTCATTGAGCATCACTCTGAGTGCTCTCTTATACACAGTGCAATCTGACACCTTATGCAATATTTTGGAGCATGAATTATAGTGCCATAGCTAATCACAGTGGTGCCAATATTCAGTAAAACAGCACAACTGTTCATACAAGTTCCACAAATAAGACATTAATATTGAGTAAGTGACCTTTTGGACAACAGTATGTACACAGTACTGCTCTATGTATTTTTGCTCCATTGGCTAAAGTACATCCTGAAGAAGCTATACTCACTTTATCGTATGTCGGCTATCTGGCTAGCTAAAATAGGAATTTAGCACATGGCAAACACAGACAAGCAGACTGAAATGCCCCTGTGTGGTTGTAGTAAACATAAGCAATCTTGGAACACCGGTCAACCAGTCAAATGTCTTAGAACTGAATGATGTAGAATATGCCACAATGCAATGTATTTCTTGGCATGAAGGGGTGTATTTAGGGGTAGGCGAGGTGGCACAAATTATTATATAACAATTATTTTTCTGGCAGGACCATGCCATGATTATCATGATTCTTTTTCATGTTGGTTTTTAAAAACCATTTTGCAAGTTACTGAACTGTATAACCAAACTAATCTCCCCATTTAAAATATAGCACTAAAAAAAAAAAATAAACCGCTTTGGAAAAGGAACTTTTTGAACAGATTTTAGATCTGTGTGTGAATTCCTGTCAAAAAAGTTTCAAAAAGGTAAACAACTCAAGTAAAGTGCACTCTTGCTACTTTACTTCGGTTGTGTGCTTCGGCAAAAAAAAAAAAAAAACCCTTTGAAGGCATCGCTTGTATGAGCAGAAGATATTAGTTCAGTGTTTCTAAAGTCGTTGTTGGACTACACAGTGTGGAATCTGCCTACAAGAAAGGGCTAATCGCTCCCGAGTGGCGCAACGACAACGCGTTCGCCCTATCATCCAGAGATCACTAGTTCGAATCCAGGTGATGCTATAGCTGCTTGTAGCCGGGAGCTCAGAGAGCAAGATTGGCCGTGCTCTCAGGCAGGGAGGGGCAGCATATGTTCTCCCCTCATGTCAATCAGCGTGACACTGTCCAATCATGGGCGTCTGTGAGCTCATGTATACAAGAGGTGGGCGGGAGCGCTTTCCTTCGGGTGCATTACACCGTTACACCAAAAGTTGCATGAGCAGCAGCTGGAAAAGTGGCGGTGGCTTGCGCCACGTGTATCGGTGGAAGCACACGATTGCTTCGCCCCCCCCCCCCCCGACTGGCAGTTCATCGTGTTACAAGTAGGGAAAGTAATATGCAGGTGGGAATAGGGAGAAAAATCAGGAAAAAAAGAAAAAGAAAATAAAGGGCTAATCTTTGTATGTTTAAAACAATACAATACTACTGGGTAGTAGTAAATCACACAAAGGAAAACACCAGTCTCATCCATTCAATTCAGTTTTTTTTCATATTTCCAATTGCAAAATGGTGCAGGCGAGGCATGCATTGTTTAACTTCCAAGGTGCCGTAAAACTAAATGAATGTAAAACTGGACTAAGCCAGAAAATGAATTTTTATTTCATTTTCCAAATACCAAAAAAGGAAATAGAATAACTGCATGTTGCAGTTAATTTTCAGTTTCATAACAATTCCCCTTTTTCTTGTTTTATAACGAAAATCAAATGGCCAAAACATACACGGACACTGTGATGACGTATTGTGGACACAATCTAATCTGATGTCATCATATCGCACACCCCACACCCCTGCTATTCTTCTGTAACAATGTTTAGGTAGATGCTGCATGACAAAGCAACATCTACATGAATGCCCAGACCCAAGATTTCCAAGCATAACATTCCAGAGCATCATACTGCCTCGGCTGACTTACCTTCTTCCCATAATGCATCCTGGTGCCATCTCTTCCCCACGGAAATAACGCACATACACCAGGCCACCTTCTTCTATTGCATGGTCCAGTTCTGATGCTCCCGCTTTCATTGGTGGACATTGATCAGTATGGGGGTCTGTGGTTGCACAGCCCCATATGCAGCAAGCCGCAATGCACTGTGCGACACCTTTCTATCATAGCCAGCATTACATTTTTCAGCAACTTGTGATACTGTAGCTCTTCTGTAGGATTGAACCAGATGGGCTAGCCTTTGCTAGTTAGTCTTGGACACCCATGACTCTGTCAATGGTTTGCTGGTGTGGTACTGGGAACACCACACAAGACCTGCCATTTTGGAGATGCTCTGACCCAGTTGTCTAGCCATCACAATATGGCCCTTGTAAAAAGTCACTCAGATTCTTACGCTTGCACATTTTTCCTGCTTCCAACACTTGGAAAGAACTGACTGTTCACTAACTGCCTAATATATCCCATGCCTTGACAGGTGTTACTGTAATGAGACTATCAATGTTACTCATTTCACCTGTCAGTGGTGTTATAGCTGATTGGTGTATGTTCATAAGACAAGGAGTTATTCCACAGATGAATTCAAGAATTGAATGAAAAAAACTGATTCAAAAGCAAATGATGAACACTATGTAAATGTGAACATGTGATGAGAAACCTCACAATGTCAGGAATGACATAATCTGCCCAGGAACTAAATATTATTCATTACTGTCAGGTCACATCATAATCTGATGCGCAAACAGTTTCCTTTTTCATGCCGTTTTTCCCCCTCAGACTCACATTGGCCTGGATGATGACCAGGTAGCGTGTGATCTCTTCGTAGTTCAGTCTCTCTCTCAGCACCACAGAGCCAGAAAGGGTGAGAGGGATGTCAAAAGTTCTATTAGCATTCTGTAAAGACAAAATATCTGAGTCACACTGGCATCCATGCAATTATACATCATGCTCACAACCTTTTTATGAGACACAATTGAAATTAAGCTTACATTTACTGATAGTGAAAATACTCATTTAAATAGCTTGAGATTGGTGTTTTGCCCTACCGGGTCATTAGGATTGTACTGAATGGTGTACTCGATTTGTCCATTTGGTCCATCATCAAGGTCAACAGCACCGTTATTCCCCATGAAGCCGGAGAAGATGGTGGTCCCTACAGGAGTGAGCTGAAAGAAAAGTGGCCAAAAGAAAACTCTGTTTTTGAAAACACTCACAATCGACAGTCAGTCAGATTGTGCTGTGATCTTGTCAAGTTTTGACTATTACTATCCTAGCATTTCATCATATCCTGCTTGTTTCCTGGTGCTATCAGGAAACAGGGCTCCCCTGTGGTGACAGCGTCTTGCCTGCTGTTCTAAACTCTGTTCTCCATCCTAGACAGGAACCTGATGGACAAGAACAAAAAAAAAAACATTTGCTCCTACTTGGTCTGCTGCCGGGCTGCTGAGACTTTCTCAGAAGTGAACAGAGGAAGTAAAAGTGGAGGTAATAGCTTTGAGCTGTGCAAAGAAGTAAGAGACATCACTTGGGGCATTGGGTATTATGTACAAAAAAAGCAAACAATATCATATCTACCAGGATTGAACCTTCCATTTAAATCACAGGCATCACAAACGGATAATTTGTGCAATCTCTACTGGTATTTTCATGTCAAATTACATGATAAAGGTTCTGGAGAAAAAAAGTCAATACTGATTCACTGATCAAATTTAAGGGGGAAAAAAATAAAGAAAACAGACACATCTAATGGGACCCAAGATTGCCTTTCTGGTGCAGTGCCTGGAAGTCATCTATCAGTATCAGAAATAGGCACATACACAGACACTTGCATTATGTTGGGGACCTGCATTGGGCCAGTAGCTAAATGATAAATTATTTTGTCTTCCCTTGCTGTCATACCACAGTCCTGCCATCTGAGCTGCTAGACTACAATCTAGCTACAGTCTAGACTATCAGGTGCTGTATGTGTATTGGTACATATTCTTCTACAACCAGGCGAGGTTAATTTTGCCATACACAAATTTCAAGTTAATTTGTTAAATTTCCCCCTCCATCAACACCACTCATACTGATAAACTTGCTAACTTTAGTGACAAGTTCATTAAACAGTTCATTTTTGCTTCCTTGTTGCCAAAATCCAGCTTTCTTTATGGAGTTAAACCCTACTGTCCATCGTTGTTGTTGACTGATGGACTGTGGTTTGCTGAACACCTTGTCTCCCCGTCAGTTCGATGCTCCTGACTTCAGGCCAAAATCAATAGCGAAGAACGGCGGCCGGCGGTTTTCTGGGCTGCAACAGCTTGTGGGTAGGCAGTCTGCCACTCTCTGCAGATGTCTCCTAATGAGTAAAATCTGTGCTGACAGTTCCCTTAGGAGCCATTTTCAATTAGGCAAAAGGCTCACAGAGACCATGTAACCATCTCCAGCCACCCACACACCAGGAGCCCGGGCTCAGCCAACCGTTAACACACTCTGGTAACCTACCTTGGTGTTACACATAAAACGGCAACATTTACAAGAACGATCAAACAGGGAAAGGGTACAAGTCAGAATGGATTACGAATCAATTGCAGCAAAAATGTCTGGAATGTCTTTCTTCACTACTGCGTTGATTACATGATGTGAAAATGGTGGTGAAAAATCCTCCATAGGCTCCATAGGCTGTCATTAAACTCTCGATATTTGTCTAGTTATCTAAGCTACTGTCAAGTTTCTTTGGGGCCTGTGGGACTGTAATGCTATTGGCTGTTGTGCCAGTCAGTCAAACACTTTAACACTGTCATTCTGACTTACTATTTCAAAAGGAAACATGTCAACACAGAGAATCAAATCCCAGCTGTCAAACCATTTCAAGGAGACTTTAATACATCTTTGATTGTTCGCTGATGCCATACTAGCTCTCTCTTTCACTTATTATCTAAGCCACTTATCCTACTACTGGGTCTGGGGGTGGGGGGGTTGGGGGGTGGTGGGTGCTAGAACTTATTCCATCGCTCATTGGGCAGAAAGCAGGGAAACACCCTGCGCAGGTGACCAGTCCATCACGGGGCAGACACACAGATAGACACATTCACACACACACCTAGATGCAATTTAGTAAGGTGGCCTGCCACAATAGCTATGGTCTAAAAGAAATAGATATGGATGACTAACAGATAGGCACAGTAATCACTTTGCATAATCCAGCTGCATGTTTTTGACTACAAAGCTCTCACAAGTGAGTTACTGTAAAATTCTCTACACTGAAAACTGATTCCTAAGTGAGTCCTAAGGGGGAATATGTGTGAACACTATACTGTTTCAGGATGCTCGCAGGACTAGTTGGATGAACGTACCTCGTTAATAGCCATGTAGTACCGTGGCTGTTGGAAACGAGGAGAATTGTCATTACGATCCCTCACAACGATCCGCACCTCATGAAGAATCACTGTACCAACCAGTTCGTTGGTGCACTGGACCTGCACCACAATGGAATGAATGTAGGAAGGAGGCTGAAAGAAAGAAATGGAAGGTGATTAGTCTTATTACTGAACAATGAAATACGAGACTAAATGCTGTATATTAAAGATAAAATGCTGTATATTAAAGATTTAAAATAAGGAAAAAATAAAGAATAAATGAATCCTTATTTTATTCATTTAATATAAAAATGGTTAATATGAGCGTCAGGTGACAGTGGCAGTGTTGCCTCACACCACAAAGAATCTGGGTTCAATTCCCAGGCTTGGCCAGGGTCCTTTCTGTGTGGAGTTTGCATGTTCTCCCCATGTCTGCATGGGTTTCCTCAGGGAGCTCTGGTTTCCTCCAGCAATCCATAGACATGCAGTCAGGCGAAATGGAGATACTAAATTGTCCCTAGATGTGAATGTGTGTGTCTGAATGTGTCTGTCTGTGTGTTTGCCCTGCAGTGACCCCCTGCCTTCTGCACAATGAGCCCTGGGATAGGCTCCAGCCCTCCCTGTGACCCAGTGGAAGGATGAGAGGCTTAGATAATGAATGAATGAAGTTCAGTGGCTAATATTAATCTGATTTTGGTTATTGATTACTACTTGATTAATCTGTCATGATTTACAATTTTCAATATTTTCAGTAGCGACTGCAAGGTAGTGTGTCATTATGCAAAATGTGAAAGTATTCTGTGTCAAAAAAAAAGGTTTTAAAAATGGAATTATATGGCTTCTACTACTGGTTCGAGAGTGTTGTTTAAGAACTTAGTGCCTGACACACTGATATGCAGTCATACCCAATAGCAAGCCTTTTACAATATCAAGCACTCTCACATACACTATTAAACCAAAATGGCAGGTTGATAGTGTAAGGGAATTAATGTCTCTCTCTCTCTTTGTGTATGAGGGGTATGATGGCAAATAAGACAGCTGTTAAAGTTGAATGGGACTGTAGACAATACAATTTCTCAATACACCCTTTACATTTTTATACACAGTTGATATTTTGGGATTAATAAAACATCGTGTCTACTTACATCACGATCCAGAACTCTTCCAGTACTGTTAAGGTAAAGCTGTTGTTTGACAGGGTCCAGGATTACCCAGTGGTCATAGTTGTCTCTCAGGGATAAAGAGATGGTTCGGTGAGGGTCTTCTGCCCTGCCATTGATGTGCATGTTCTCTACCAGGACAGTCCCTGTACCAATCAGTAACCAAGAATGAGTGCACCGAGTCTTCTTGTAGCTTTCATTCTCATCTTCTGTATCTTTCTGTGCTAAATTACAGTATATAATCACACTTGTAAGGCTGGGCTTAAAAAAGAAAGTGCTGGATCATCACGGCCACCAGAGGTGCAAGGCACTATTGTTTCCATTAGAATTATTATGCATTCAATACTACATTTTTCAATACTTGGTTATTTTTGAGGTGGTTCCCATGCACAAGAACTTGGTACACATATCTCTACTTTACTCTGGGACTCCGTAGCGCCCCCATAAGTCACTGGTATGACTTTATGCATCTTGCTATGCAAACAAAAATTGTGTCAAATTCGCTTGATATGGCTCGAACTTCACAGGTTATTTAATATGACGGTTATGATCATAACCACATGCCCAGAATGACAGAAAGAGAGGCAGTTCAAGTGGAATCATAACAGATTTGGTACATAAAGTCACGTCTTGATTTTATATAGTGAAGCGATTGTTGTTGTTGTATGGTGAAGCAATTGTTGCAAGAAGTCTAACAAGTGGCATATGTTTAACCAATCAAGTTGTGGTGTGAGGGATGTTCAAGAGGTGCCTATGTCTTGAATCCCACTGAATCCCATTTAAGCCCAGAGGCAGGTAAGCCATGTTTGCTTGGGAGATTAGAACTGCTTAGAATGAGCATTGTTGGGAATTTAGCCATGTTGGGATGCAATATTGTCACAGCACGGTGTTTAATTATGACTGTGCTGTCTCGACCACATCTTGCGTCCTCTCAGTCATGGAAAAAAATATCATTAATAAACATATTTAATTCCATGTTTATTACACTGAAGGGCCATGTATACCGCAGATTTTAAGAGACCCCTGTGAGAGTAGACTATTAGGCTATGGGAAAATTCCCATCCTCTTTTTTTGTCCGTGTAGAGTGCGCGTTAGCTAACAAAGCTATTCGCTAACAGCATAATGCTACACAAACACTCCTCTAGTGGAATAAATGACAATCTCTTCACTCCAAGAGTTTTTTTTTTTTTAATTATCGCAGGGACTTCATCCAAGCACGTTTAAAAACTGTCTGGGGCACAGATGGTCCTAATAAAGTGGACGGTGAGTGTAAACAAGAAAATGAACACTAGTTAAATGAACTCTTAAAATGAACTCAACTGCAGTGTTCCTGTAATTTAGTGAAACATGTCAGTAAACATGGAACATGAAGTGATTAAGTCGATGTGCAGTAAACCGTGTACATATCATCACCTCGCATTAGACGGAGTAGTCATACATTATTAAGATTATGTGATAAATGTCAGTAATGCATTTTTGTCAGTAATTAGCAAACTGTTATTTTATTAAGACTGAGTTAAGTGCTGCAAATCAATATTATATATAAATATTGTTTGTTTTTAATATTTTTTTTTATTTTAAATCAAAAACAATCAATACATGAATTATCAACATAGCAGTTTCTGAAATACTGAAAATAAAATAACTCAGTCAATAAAGAATGCATAGTTGATGATGCCATTTTAATACGCTTACCTTTTGTAATTCAGAAGGTTTAACAAAAATATTGCAATAATCATTTAGGCATTACAGCCTTTTCCCCCTATTTGTTCCAGTTTCACAGGCTCAAAAGTAATCAGATAAACTAACAATTACAAATAGGATTATTTTTTATTTCTTGGATATAAATTCTTTGTAGTCTTTGAATTCTGGAACCCATGAACATCGCCCTTGAGATTCTTTGCCAAGCCTTTATTGCAGTTGTATTCAATGTAACACAAGCTTAACGGCCTTAAGAACATACCATTGAACATTTACCTTACTGAGGAAAAAAAGAAAATACTTCACAGGCAGTTTGCCTAGCTCCATCAAAAAAAAACCTTGCAATGACTGCTCAAAATCATTCTGATTGAGGTGGTTCGCATGCGTGAAAACTTGCATGGGTGAAATTTGCCACAGACATCAGTCCTGGCCTTTGGTACTCAGGGACAGACATCTGGCCCCGAGTGTAGATCAGGGAATCCATAGTGCCCGCATGTGTCACTGAGGCTTGTGTCTGGCAAATAGGTTCACCAGTACTCACCATGTCTGGTAGGCATTAATTTGGTGATATTGCTATCGGTGTGAGGGCATACCTGAAGCTTGCAATGATTCTTTCCTATATCGGCTTCATTGGTATTATGTCATGAATATACTCAAAACGGTTTATGAGTATAAAGTTGAGTATAAAGGTATAAAGTTTTGAGAAAGTAATATAAGGTCCAAAACCCATTATTGTACAAGTATGCAATCAATTCTGGTACAATTAATGACCAGCAGAAGTGGCATACAGTAATTAGCTAAATACAGTCATCGTGTGTGTACAATTAAATTGTCACCTGTTTTAAATTGTCACTATTTCTGGAAGGAGCTGGACTTTTGAAACCCTAGCTTAAAAAAGCATCATGAAGAACAAGAAACTATCAACAAGCCCTGGACAGGAAAAGGAATAATGACATAATGAATAACTATGTTATCATAGACTATGTTGTGTCATGACATACAATCCAATCCCAATTTAGTTCATTTTAGGCATGTCATAAAACTATAAAGCATGGAAAAAATTCAATACGGGGGTGAATACTTGACTGTGCATCTGGTGTTTTTTGCATACCACCACCCAGTTTCGAACCTTTTGACATTATATTTAATGTAACATAGGGCATTACAACTATTTGTTTGCTACTGGTAATGTAATTCCTTTAAACCTGGCCAAAGCATATCACGCAACAAATACTGATCATTTAACACCTTCCAATGCTAACGTAAGGTTTAAATCAACTAAACCGTGTTGCTTGGAGTTTTGTCATTCAAAGGAACTGTAAAAGAGATGTCTTCGTCTGCTGAGAAAGTGAGCCCAAGGTTATGGTTGAGGGTCTCACAGATCACTTAAGAACATATGAAATAACCTGTATTATGTGAAAAAGCCTGTTGTCACAAGAAAACAGGCTTTTTCACATAATACAATACAAAAGACAACAGGCTATTTCTGGAACTTGTCATGCTGGCATTACAGCATTGACATATTTTGCAAAAATATGAACCCAGACACTACTTTTGAGCCTTCTGGAAGTATAGTGGGCCTAATTCAGTAAAACACAAATTAAGGAAAGTGCCCACTTCTCAACCCCAGGGAAATGCTTATGAAGGCATCTTTTCTGTTGCTGTGTGGGTGATGTACAGCTGGTGAAAATGCCATACCAATTCAACATTACTGAGCATGTATTAATGGTGCCAGTGGGGCTTCGTACAGCCTTAGTCTTTGGGAAGGTGGTTATGGTGCTGTTGGTGCAAAATGTCATATTGCTCCAATGTCAGTGAGCATGTAACGGTGCCAACAGGGCTTCATACAGTATTCCTTACTAGGGAGAACTTGTCAGGAAATGTAGTTCAATGTACATATGCACTCCTTAGCCAAACTAGCTACCTAGCATTTGTGTTAAGTAATATGTATTGGTATGTTAGTTGTAGTGCATCCAGCTGTGTTATAATGCTTAGGCTAGGTTGCTGGACATGAATACTTGCATGTGACAGTGAGATGATCTGCTGCTGTGGTAGGACTGGTAGGGTTAAGGATGATGTGAATGAATTGTATGCATTGTGTCTCTTTCACCAGCCTGTCACCTTCACAATGTGTTATTACATGCGTTTTAGCACACTCCTATCTTCTGAGAAATCACATTTAAAACGCATATTACTTTTTATGGGAAAAATACAGCACCTCTTTAAAAAATGATTTTCTGTCTACCATAACCAAAACCTTCAGGCTGATATGCCCTAGTGACTCACTAAATCACTCAAGTGTTCATAAATTCTTTCCTTTGAGGTGAACGATTTCAAACAGATAATAACCATACTGTCTCTAGATAAAATAGCAATTCATTTTAGAAATAGCAGTCCTTTTAGAAAATTCACTACTTTTTCACACCTTGTTAATGAGCGAGGTCAGAGGAGAACATATAGACTGGTGCAAGCTGACAGGGCAGCTATGGTAACTTAAACAACCACCCTTTACAACCATGGTAAGCAGAAAAGAATCTCAGAAAGCAGAACAGGCCAAACCTTAAGGCAGACAGACTTCAAATGGAGAAGATCACATTAGCCAAGAACAGGATGGCAAGGCTGCAGTGGACACGGTCTCATTAAAACTGGACAACAAAGTTGAAAAAAACCAGGTGATGTTTTTCCAGTCTTCAACTCTCCAGCTGGCATACATATTTTTTCCCCTGATGCACATACTAGCACAGCTACAATATGAATTCTGAATTCATGCTTTATCTATGACAGCAAAAACACTTTTGTTCAACTGCAATTATTTACTGCTCATGCATACCAGTAAAATCCCTGCCAGATTTGCACAGGTGACTGGGCCTTTAGACCTGCGGTTATCATCATAATAGCTATAATAGGTATTATGGTGATATCCAAGCCAGGGCTCTCCAGCTTTTCTTTCAAGACAGGAAAATTCTAAAAGTTTTAACACTGCTGCAGGGAGCATTACTATGCCTGACAGCCCAGAGACTGATCTGTTACCATGTGCTTCCAAAAAGTGATGAGAGAAAACTTATTACATTCATTATCTATGCTACTAATGGCACATTATTTTTTATAGTATACAATGCACGCATTCCAATGGAAACAAGTAGAAATTGAAGCCAATGATGTTTACAGTCACACATCCACCACCAGGTCTATTCCATCTTGTTACTAAATTGTTTGCCAAAATACCCTTAAAATACACTGAAGTATCAGTGTATATATA
>JAOVVG010000054.1:18522295-18534902 GCA_028566375.1 Leptodoras nelsoni | reverse complement strand
TCTAGGGTTGTTCCTGCCTTGCGCCCTATGCTGCTGGCTAAGCACCGGCTCTCCCGTGACCCTGAAAAGGAATAAGCAGCCAGAAAGATGAATGAATAAAAAAAAAACGCTATTTCCTTGAAATGACTCAAGTTCAGGCAAATGGAACCACATTATTAAGGCTTTAATTATTTGATGTGGGGATAAGCTAGATAATGCTTACATTTAGCAATACCACAGTTAGTTAAGGCTCAAAGGTGTTCCATCCACTGACGATAGCAGTAAAACATGAGCGAACATTCATTACATTCATTTGTCAACAGTCTTAAAACAAAAATGAAAATAAGGGCAACCAAAATGAGCAACAACAAAAAAAAACTTCTTCTAGTAAAATACTCAACACCTCACGGTAAAACAAATCATTCTTTTTCTGTTACACAATGAAACAAATATTTACATTGAAATGATAAAAAGGTAAACAAAAGAACAAAATGCCTGGATGTTTCCAGGGTCTCTTATGGAATCGCTTCCAAAAAGGCAGGAAGGGGAAAAAAAAGAAACCGATACACATACGAACTGCAAACGGGTCTCGCATCGAGACAAACACCGCAGCGGCTCGGTACCACTGCCAGCGTCCGTACTAAACATCTGCGCCTTAACCACAATGGAACTGCTTAGTACCAGTAATTCCCATCACTGAGCTGATTTTAATCTGTTGTAATTTTGCAATAAATTAGCGTTCTTCACAATAGACTATAAGTGCTCTTTGTTTTCTTGTTATTTATTTATTTTTTTAGCTGCACTAACTGAATGCTAATCGGAAACTTGGAACCGGCTGTATGAGTGAATAAGAACCAGGGTCACTGATAGACGAGAAGGTCGGAGACGAGATCACAGATACATACATACATACATATCAGGTGGGAGAAATTTTAAATGTTTCAACAAAAAAAAAAAGATGAATTTTTCTGTCCCGGTATATTTTGCAAAGCTTACAAAAAAGGGGATATATCTATTTACATTTTCTCTCTGTGACAGACTTATACCTTGAGTCTTCCCACATAAAAAAAAAATAAAATAAAATTAACCATCGATGTATCTAGATTTGAAAACATACTATGAGGTGACTTTGGGGGTTGGTTGGGGGAGGTGAAGGGGAATAAAGTCACAGTGAAACCATTTACAGACACTGTTATGGGTAGGATGTGGATGGAGGTGAACTGGGTACGAGAACGACGTACACACCTCGGTCCTTCTGCCCAATCCAAAGGCATTTCGTTCGAACGCGTTAAGAAAGGATAAACTGGTGTATCGGGACACGTTTACAGTTAGACAGATGCAAACTGCAATACACCAACAGCAGCATATAATTCAACCATTCGTTCTCCCTTTGCGCTAATAAGAATGCTTTCACGTCTTTGCCAAAAAAAAAACAAAAAAAACAACCCAAATACACACATATATATAAACAAAATTATCTGCCTAGCACACCCAGCCTGCACTTCATGCATTCCTTTTATCGGTCTGCCTAGAGGCTGCAAATGCTGATTGGCGTTTAAGCATGTTTTTCCAGTAGGCACAAACTGAACAGGCTCTACAGCCTTTGTGTGTCTGGCTAATTGTTCATTTTACAACGTGTACACGGTTGCTCTTCTGCACACCTTAAAAGCCATTAACTGCATTTTCTCACCAACCCATCTGGCGCCTCTTAAAGCGGCTCTCGGCAACACCAGACTGGCCGGATGTGTCTAGTGTCTTACTTGTTAGAAGCCTCGTTCATATGTAAAAATGTCACAAAAAAAACCATTTCTCATATTTTCTATCTTCCTTTTCTGTAAGCAAAGCAGATGGGAGTTCTTGGCGCAGCACTTTTGCATTATAGGTGCGTTAAAATCTCGATCAATCCGAAAGCTTAATAGGCTTAATAGGAAATCGTTTACTGTTACTCCCTTTGCTCTGCCAGAAGCATTTCTGCATTTCTTTCAAAGGAGGATTTCTAATGGAGGAAAAAAAAAACAAAAACACACATACAAGCCGGTTTAGTGTTGCAATCAATGCCACAAGACCACTGAACTGCATTCGAGAACCAAAATGGAAAAGAAAGGGGTGTGGAAGGGGGACACAAAACATGACACAGATTAACAGTGAAGCCTATTTGATTCTTAGTGCAAGAAGAAGATGCTGACTCCATGTACATAGGATAGATAAGCCTTTGGCTTGGTGAGAATACAGTAGCTCTGGTCTGAGTTCACTCTGAGCTCATGCATTATGGCTGTGAGGACTGCTGCTGCTGCGCTGGTGCTGCAGGGGGCGGAGGAGGAGGAGGAAGTCCAGGCTGAGCTCCAGCTTGCGTGTTGGGGGAAGGAGGTGGGGTTGGGCGCTTGAACTTGTCTGGACTGTTGCTTCGTCTCGGAGACGGCCTCTGTCAGAGAAGAACAGTTTTAAAAACACTTTCCAAATGGCTCGAGACCAAGCACGAAATGTCAGAGGTTATGCGAAAATGTCCTCAATGCATTAACCCGTTATTATTTTCCACAAGCAGATACACTTCCCTGTGGTCATAATGAAATGTCAGTGATATTCTCTGGACAAAATGCCACATGAATCAAATACTTCAGCTGTCGTTTCAGCTCTTTCTAAATGCTCGGTTTCAGTGCCTGTTGCTTTAAATGGTAATGAGCCACTGCTGACCACATCCCCTCTGCCACGCCCCCTCTTGCTCTCTGAGCTCCCGGCTATGGGTAGCTATAGCATCATCCGGAGATCGCTAGTTCGAATCCGGGTGATGCTATAGCTACCTGTAGGGCAAACGCGTTGTCGTTGCGCCACTCGGGAGCCACAACCCATTTTAAATATTTCCTTTTTATATTCAAAGGTTTATGATCTATATGGAGTACAAAAAAGTTTTCTCACCAGAATCTCAATAGTTAGCCTGCTAGACACTTGAGAAATACATTTAGGCTTACAACCCCAATTCCAATGAAGTTGGGACGTTGTGTAAAACATAAATAAAAACAGAAAACGATGATTTGATTTACGATATTTTTTTTCCGCAAATGTTCACTCATGTTGAATTTGATGCCCGCAACACATTCCAGTTTTACACAACGTCCCAACTTCATTGGAATTGGGGTTGTACATGAACGTTCTAAGTAATTGTAATTTTTTATTCCCACAACATCCTGCATTGTACTGATCCTGGTTGTAAAAGCAGTTAGGCACAACATTTTGTAGCACACACAAAACAGGTTGTTTTAGGGAAGCTGCTATCAAAAATAAACTTGATCCACTCAGCTGTTCTGTCCTCCAATGCCTTGAGCCAATTTTGCAACGTGGGTTAGTCTGTACAGCTGACAACAGCGCATTTCCCATACATTTACTTTAAGCTCGACTTAATGCTGAACCATCTGCAACTTGCAGCATATTTTAAAAAATGGCACCCATTCGCAAATGTGGTTCTGAACCTGTGGATGGAGATACTCATGCAGTAGATGGAGATATTCAGATAGGGGTTGGTATCATTCCAGTGAGTTTGCAGCTTCTGTTCTCTTAAGTAGGCTAATTATACTCCTAAGGTTAAATCATAACATGCCTAAAAATAAAAGTGCTGGGAAAACTCCATAGGATCAAACATATTTCTGCTTGTTTGTGTTCCATTCTGAGAAATTAACCCAATCCTTTTGTACATCTATTTTGGTTTTGTTAGTGCACCTACTGAAAAGTACAAAAAGCAGAGACTACATCAGGACTCCCAGCTTGAGTGCATTACAGCTCGCTTGGACACTGGGATGACGAGGGGAATTTGTATGTACACTGAAGTACCAGAAAAACTGGTACCGGAACCTATGCAAAATACAAAGCCACGCCACCTGTGCATGTCACTGGTTGCATCCGCCAGTGCGTATATAAAACGACAGACATCTATGGAAGCTTCAAGAGCTGTAAGAACGGCAAGTGATCACGATTTTGCACATTTCAATTTGGTTTATAAAGTTGGAACTTATGAGATGCTCATAGCATTTCGGAGGTAGAAGCCAATATTGGTATTTTCACATATGAGCATTTGACTGCATGAAGCTCAAACTTATGACAGCAGCGTGACCGTAAAAAGACTCTGGGTGAACATGACCAGCGTCGGCTGGCAAGAATTGTTTCCCGCGATAGGCGTAGAACACTGTGCAACGAGGACTGTGCAACGTTCCCTCCAGGATCCCAGTTTTTTCTGGTACTTCAGTGTATACTGAGTTTAATTTATAACTAGAATGGTAGTATGTCCTAGTGCATTTCATTTGAAAAAGGTAAACTTTGTAAACATGTTTTATATTCATAACATATGAAGTGACATATGAAGTGACTAGCCTTTTTGTGTTAATATTGTTCATTATGCCTTACAACTACAAAAAAAACTTACAAAAAAAAAAATCAGAAAACAGTATATAAATATAATATATGCCGTGTATCTCACTGTCTAGTTCAGCACATGCAACCACAATCATGGTTCAGACTGCTGACTCGACAGTTGTGGAGAAGACGATCATCAACACCCTCCACAAGGCCACAGAAGGTCATATTCTAATCATTTGAGATACTGGATTTCTGCTTTTCATGAGCTACAAGCCATAATGATAAAAAAATGCTTGAAATATGTCTCTTGACTTGCAAAGAATATTACATTTATGACAGTTGAAAAAAATAAGTACTTTTTACACAATATTCAAAAATGTACACATTTAGTTGGTATTTAGTACCAATAAAACTGGTATACCAGTTTATCTGGTACTTCAGTGTACACAGCATATATAGGTGCTGCAGTATCTCATATGCTTCAGATTCAGCTTTCACACTAACAGAATTACTGATGCAGCCTCTTTCACTTCCATGAGCCAGTGATGATTATCTATATTCCGACTCCTTCGAGACTGCTGGTAATCATAAGGACGTTCAGAGTACTTTGCAACGGAGATAAGAAAGTGCTGGGTTTACAGGTGAACGTTTAGAGGAAATGAACTACGCTGAAAGATGATGGTAATGACTCACCGCAATACCATGTGAGGCTCCTACATGCACATGCAGACCTGGTGTGTTGTAGTAAGACATGCCTGCACGGGTCAGCGTGGTCGGAGGGGTAAAGCCCACTGTGTGACTGGCATATGACAACCCTGCCGGAGGAACACAGCACATCTATTAACAGTGTAGACTCTTCACTTAAGGTTATAGTAGTACCCATGAACTCATAATAAAAGCAGAGAACATGCTACTGTACTGAAATGCATCATTGCATTAAATGCGTTAGTAAATATATAATATCTATAATATTTGTAAATCTATAAAGCCCAAAGCCCATATGAGCAGTTTTCCTGGAGTGTACTGAATGAACTAAAGTACGTACCTGGTGATATGGGTCTGCTAGAACTTGGGGATGGTGTGTAAGGGATGGGACTGGACACAGTGCGAGGACGAAGGCCTTGGGCTGACATTTCATTAAAGTACCTACAGAAAAACAGAAGAGACACTTAGAGACAAGAGTCATAATATGTCTGAAACATACACATTGCATTTACAGCTGTCAATTACAATTTTTCCAAGACTATAAGATGCTTACAATTATATAGCAAAACACACAGAACTCTTGATTTAGGGCCAGTCTTGAGGGCCACAACACTGCACTGCTGAGTGTGGTGCTTCAGTGCAAACAATACACTTAAAGCGCCTTGTGTGATTTGAACCCTTCATGCTTCTAATGTTTCCATGAGTAAAAGCTGAAGGAGGTGGGAGGGAATAATTCACTGTGTCTGTACCTCTCGTCATCCATCTCCAGACTGGACTCGCTTTCAGAAAGCTGTCTGCACAAAGCCTCGCGCCGCTCCACCTCCCTCTGCAGCTTCCTCTGCAGCCGAATGTTTTCCTCCCGCATGATCCGCTCCTCCTCGATGTACTGAGCTCGCTTCTCGGTGTCTGAGAGGTCATTTACAACAGAGCAGTTCTGATAATGTGGCAATGGCAGCAGAGACAGAAAAAGCATCTCTGAACAAAAGTAGTACGTATACACACACACGACACCTAAATCTCTATGTGACTTTTTTTATACAGATCATAAATGCGTCTTAGAACTGACTTGCATGTACATTTATGGCATTTGGCAGACACCCTTATCCAGAGTGACTTACATTCATCTCAAATATACAACTGAGCAGTTAAGGGCCTTGCTCAAGGGCCCAGCGGTGGCAGCTTGGTGGTGCTGGGGCTTGAACCTCCAATCTTCTAGTCAGTAACCCAACACCTTAACCATTGAGCCACCCCTGCCCTCTGATATTCAGGTAATGAGAATGAAAGGGCAAGACTGCACATCCCATGCATGGTATTAGATATGAATAGAATTAGCTAATAGAAAAAGCTTTGCAGTTTGGTCTGTATGCAAAAGAAGAGGTAAATAAGGACACCCAAGCCATATTTTTCCCTGTTGGGACTTGACCTCCTGATGATAGTACAAAATAGTAGACAGTTACACCACTTGATTTTTTAAAATGCATGATCTTACTCAAGTCTTGCATGTCTTACTCAATCCAACCGCAGTAAATTTTCACCTCAGACATAATGTCCATTTCCCATGATTCCCAGCTGCAACATGTGAGGAAACTAAGCTGAGGATTTCATCAGGGTCACGCACTTATAAAGGAGGGCCTGATATATTTTTATATATGTGGCGCCATCTGGTGGACACTGACCATCATTAAACATCTCTTATTTGAAGTGCCATCATGTCTCAAACACACAGCCTATAAAATAAGCCTTGCTGAAATGACCAAGTGAGAAGGTGACCCTCGGTGGGCTCCAGCACTCACGCTGCAGTTCGGCAGTGCGCAGGTTTTTCTTCAGCCTCTCCACTTCGCTCTTCAGGAAACGGATGTGTCTCATCATGTTCTCCGGAGAGTCGATCTCCATGGAGATGTCTCTGGGGGACGGAGGAGCGGAGACCGGCTGGTCCAGCTTCTCCTGGAGAATTCTACATGGATGGGGACACAGCAGGATGTTACAAATACAACTTTGTCAGCATGATAAAATTAAAACAATAGGCCAGAAATTACATTTAAAGAAAAAACAGAATAGTAAGCATTCATATCAATAACTATATAACACGTTACTCTTTTTTCACCACAAACCTTTTCTCAGCTTCCAGTTTGTCCATCCGCTTCCACAGTCTGTTGACCAGCGCCTCCTGCTCTTGCTCTAACGTGTTCTCCAAGTCAATCTTCTCTCGTCTGAGCTGAAAAAAAAAAAGACAAAATGAATCTGTAAGCAGAACGCAAACTCATTTGTCCCTACATGCCTCTGCAAACCCATGAGAATATTAATAGCTCTGATACAAGCAGATGACACAGCAGGAAGTATTATATCAGAACACTTGAAGATTCTTGAAGAAGGGAGAGATTCAGGGATTACTGTTATAGGAAATAATCGATGTTGGGGTGGTGAGATGCTTGACCAGATCAATTTTTTTACCCTTAAATTAATGTACCCCTGTAGAGGAGTTGTTACTACAGACATGACAAGCATCGGTGTATGTAAACCTGTGATCTCAGTTACAGTCTCCTCAGCCCTGCTGGTATTTTTATATAAACGTAACCTTATAGTTGCTTGACCAACCAAATCAAATCGATCGAGACGCTGACTCCGAGAAGAAGGTTTGAGTGTCTAGAAACTCTTGAGCAGCTACAACTGTCAACAAATAATGTTACAGAGGAAGACATTCAATGTATAATAACCCCTGTCTATTGTCTCAGGTATCGTGCATGTGAGTGTAAGAATGCAGATTGTGTGTGTGTGACCGGATGAAGGCCACTGGATTTACTTTTTTTTATACTCCTGTCTGTAAATAATGCAACTAAAGTACTTTTTGACTCTCATGTACAAAGAGAACAGTAGTAAAACAGGAGACTTGGATTTACAGGGTTCTGTGGCTGATAAATAAAAAACTTAGTATACTTTCAGCGAGTGTCAGGATCCCTGTTATACCTACACCTACACCACTAACACTCGAGCCTCACCCAAGTCCACCGCTCTCCGTGTTGGAAAGTCATGAGTGTTTCCCGGCATTACACTATACCCATGTTTATTAATTATACTGAACAACAAAAACTCAAGTAAAACGTGTAATAACTAATTCTTTAGTTTTAAGTCAATAAACCAAATATTTAGCAGCATACATTGAAGTGTCAGAAAAACTGGTACTATGCAAAATACAAAGACAAAGACAAAGTGTGACATATTTGTCACTTGTGCTTGCACACAGTGAAATGCAACCTCCATGCAGTGAGACACACTAGTGAACACACACTAGGGGCTGTGAACACACATGCCTGGAGCGGTGGGCAGACCTAGCCACAGCGCCCAGGGAGCCAATGGGGGTTGGGTGCCTTGATCAAGGGCACTTCAGCCAAGTCCTGTCAGTCATGGGAATCGAACCCGGGACCTTCCGATCACGGGGCGGACACCCTAACCACCAGACCATGACCCCCACATAGCAATGCCGCCTATGAACGTCATTGGTCATGACCGCTAGTGTGTAGCATATATAAAGCAATAGACATCTATGGAAGCTTCTAGAGCTGTTTCTGCCATGAGGATGGCAAGTTTTTTGGATTTGGGGATTTTCAAAATGGCTTAATAGTTGGAGCTCGGAGATGGGTCGTGGCATTTCAGGGGTAGAAACAAAGTTGTGGCCGTAAAAGACATTGCGTGAACATGAGCAGTGTCGTAACATTGGAATTCAATGCTGAACCTCAACAAACATCAGCGTGAGGACTGTGCAACGTTCTGTCCAAGATCCTGCTGGGGGACCTACCAAGTGTTAACTGGTATTTCTGGTACTTTGGGGTATATAGTGTTTGAAATGCAAACCACAAGGTTGCATTTTTCGAATACCGCATTAACTAAATATCTATACCACTGCAGCCCTAGTCATGGTTATTTGAATACATGGTTAACCATGTGCAACACCAGTATTCAAATACTAAAATCACTATTTGGGTATTCGTTATGCCCTACACCCACATGACAGGAAATCAGAAAATATGAAAAAGAAAAGCTACTTTTGGCACTGTTTTCTCCCTGGTTTGGGCATTTTCAAATTCCTACCCACCACACAGCACTCCTTGGTCATATAACAGAGGGTGATGGCTAACACAAGCTTCCTCTTTAACGTGTGAAGCAGATACCCAGAACTGGCTAGTGCTGCTATAGGTGCCATCCTGTCCCATCACATGGCTGCAGTGCAATGTATAAAGTCACGCAGATACAGACCAACGTCTTCAGGAAACCATCAGACTGGGGAAAATGTGATTGCCTGTGGCACAACTGTTGGTGCTAGAATTCCTACAACTTCTTATCTCCTGGGACTTTCATTTTCATTTAGATTTTACTCAGAATGTTGCACTAAACAAACATCCAGTGAGCAACAGTTCTGTGTATGGAAATGCCTTGCTGATAAGAGAGGCCAATGGAGAATGGTCAGACTGGTTTGAGCTCACAGAAAGGCTACATTAACTCCAATAATTTTGAGCAGAAAAGCATCTCAGAATGCACAACACATCGAATCGAACCGAGGCACATGGGCTACAATGGCCGAAGACCACATCAGGTTCCACTTGATATCATAGGCTGCAGTGGGCACAGCTTAAGACTGGAAAAGTGTAACCTGGTCTGATGAATCATGATTTCTGCAGAGTAACACAGATGGTACGCTTAGAATTTGGTGGTAACAGCATCCATCCATTGACCCAGCCTGCCTTGTGGTAACAGTCCAGCCTGGTGGAGGTAATGTAATGCTGTGGGGATTTCTTTGGCACACTTTGTTCCTGTTAATAGCAATCAATTATTTGCCTGAATGCCACAGCCACATGCTCAGTATTAGTACAGTATTCATAATAAAGTTCTCAGTAAGTGCATATACACACTGAATATCCAGAAAAACTGGTATACCAGTTAATACTTGGTAGGATGATGTTTTTTGCATTGAATTCTGATGTTAACTGCCATTTTCACATCGGAAAGAGCTCTAGAAGCTTCCATAGATGTCTATTGCTTTATATACGCACTGCCGGATGCAACCGATGACGTGTATAGGTGGTATTGCGGTGTATTTTGTATAGGCCATCCTATACCAGTTTTTATGGTACTTCAGTGCATACCGACAGATTAATACCTATACATAAAAAAATATATAATGACATGTTCACTTATAAAAAGACCAAATTCAACCAATGCCAGAGAATTCTGTATCATAGAGGGTTAAAATACTGAGCTGATATTTAGTACAGCTGACATTCAGTAAAGCTTTGACTGGGTGTTTAATATTATTCTGTGCAAGAATAATTGATACATAATTCATGATGACAGATGAAAGATGATTTCAGTTTTTCCGGTCATTGAAAATACGAGAATAAGGCAGTCTGCATTGCTAGTTCAGACACTAACACTATTAATAGTTATTATTTCCATATTTTACATCCTGCTCTGCCACTGGCGCTGCTCAGACTTGTTTGTAAAGAGACATCCAAAAGTGTAGAAGCCTGACCGCATGCACAACCTTTTTTTTTCTTCTGGAAAGCACATTCCATTGAGGATAACATGTTTGAAACCTCAGTGCTGAAATTTCCCCCTAAATTATGAGACAGGATTTTTCTAAACAGGGACCTTCATGTGCCAAACTGAAAGTGTACCTGCTCCAAGGTGAGCTGTTTGGTGATGGTATCATTCTCTAACTTCTTTATCTTCTTCATCAGTTTGTTGACCTGGAACTCTTGCTCTTGTTCCAAGTGCTGCTCAAGCTCAGCTTTCTCGTGTTGAAGCTTGAAGAGAAGAGAAGAGAAGTGACACATTTTAGGATGTTCTAGGATTTTAGTATTGTATAGCTGCTCTATAAAATATTCAAGCTGACAGCTGCATATGAATGAAGAGGAAGAAACCACTCAGTTCCATGCAACCCTTAAACTAAAAAAAAATCTGAAAGCTTTGAATGTGACCCTGGGAAACGGATCAACAAAATCCACCCTCTTAAAATGTTCGCTGAAAGCATATGACTCACCGCCTAAACTGCTTGGCAAGACTTCCCCCCAAAATGTCTGCATTATTAAGCTTCGTTTAAGGAAACAACAAATGTACAGCGCTTCACGCCTCTTTTCTGTTTAATACAGAATCGATACCAAGGTCAGCATGACTATGTATCTGTGTATCTGTAGACGATGACCGACACACTCGCTGCTACTCGGCTGCATCATAACCGTCCGATGTGCATGCAAAAGAGCAAAATAATCATTACATTACATAACATTTAGCTGACGCTTTTGACCAAAGCGTCTTACAAGAGTAATTCAAACCCATAGATTTATGGTACACATAACTAGGGCCAGAGGTAGTCCAAGACTAGTTTAGAGTAGGAAGGGATTAGAAGAAGGGAAAAAGAGGTTAGAGCGGTTAGTTTGTTAGGGGTGTTAGGAAAGCAAGTGCTCTTTGAAGAGTTCAGTCTTCAGGAGTTTCTTGAAAATAGCGAGGGACGCCACTGCTCTGGTAGTGGTCAGCAGCCTGTTCCACCATCAGGGAACTAGGGACGAGAACAGCCTGGATTGCTTTGTGCGCATGTTTGGCAAAGCTAGTCGGCGTTCGCAGGAGGAGCGCAGCGGCCAGAGGGTAACATATGCATTTAGCAGAGGATGCAGGTAGGAGGGAGCCTGTTCCGACAAGTCTATAGCATCCGCACTGCCGACCCCGACTCAAGCGTACAAGCCAGTAGCCCAAAACTATTCAAATTAAAATAATAATAAGGTTCATGTAAGCTAGTGCCATAGATAATACTAAAAACAAACACTTAAAAAAAACAAGCACAACTGGACCTAGTGTCATTCAAAAATCAACATTTGGTGAATATGCAAATAAGAAACAACTGTTTCCTACAATCCTCCCCCTTTCCCATTTGCATCCAGGAACATGACACAATGATATTTTATCACTCAAGAACACTTTGTCAAAGCATGGGTGACTCACGATTGGTCAGTAAGTGCGGATCTTTTCTCTTTATTACGCAGGTTTCCTGAATATTGATTCTGATTGGTCAATTATGGCGTTCTACAGTCGGTTATTTCAGTGCAACAGGCCATTGCTATGGGCACGGTTTTGATCATAAGGTGGTTATCAAAACAATTTTGGACTGGTGTACTTGGTAGAACAGACTTTCGAAGTTCGACTGACAAAAACAAACTCCAGAGGACGGAAGGACGCTGTAGGTCAGTCGGCAAACGTACTTGACGTCACCAGTCGCTAGTATTATAATATCTTTCTTGATAAATTAACCACATACTTGAAGTCTAAATAATGTCATTCTCACCTGAAAAATGTATAACCTAATTTTATAAACACATCGACAATAGTATTTGAAAATTTTCTCCTCTGCCATCATGCTGAGCTTGGTGTGAAATGCATTCTGGGATATCTGACTGTCCCAAATCCACACAAGTCACGTCCTGATGCATCCTTGGACGGAGAGAGAGGCAGGCAGACAGAGAGAGAGAGAGAGAGAAAGAGAGAAAGCGAGAGAGAGAGAGAGAGAGAGAGAGAGAGATGAAAGTGATGCTTG
>JAOVVG010000054.1:18487902-18498989 GCA_028566375.1 Leptodoras nelsoni | reverse complement strand
GTCTTTGACTAATATTTAAATTGGTTTGATGTTCCGAAACATTTAAGTGTGACAAACATGCAAAAAAATCAGGAAACACTTTTTCACACCACTGTAAATGTGTGCATCACAGTACACCCTCTAGGTTGAAACTTTGCTAAGGATTATTTCTCTTACCAGTCCAGCTAAGGCCAAGATGATCAGCCACTATAGCCATTCGAAGATCTGTCCTCTCACAAGGACTTTGAGGGCCTATTTATAAAATAAAATAGCAATAAGTAAAATAACATCAATTAAGAAACACAATTTAACATAAAAAAATGACAAAATAAATGGTATAACCTAGTTTTCCCCAATTACATTTTAGATATGTTGAGGAGAAAAGAGGACAAATGCAACGTTTTAAGGCATCTTGTTAATAATTTGTCAGTGGTGTTAAAGAAAGCTTGCAAAGAATAATGTCCTTCTAATCTACAATTTCTCATACAATAAAAAAAAAAAAAACCTCTTTGGATACATGATGATGAACAAGACTCACAAATGAACAATGTACAATTGTTTCAAAGGCTTCTAAAGTTTCTGGATAAGACCAAAAAGTCAAATAATTCATACAAGCTATTGCAAACTGCTTAACATTCTACATAGGCGACGATCTGTCCAGCGCCCCTCTGATATAAGCATGCTACAGTAAATCTGACTGTCATATAGAGTGAAATCATAATAAAGAGACACAAGTACACAAAGAGAGAAAGGTGAAAGAATGATAGAAAAGACATCTACAGTTAAATCACGCCACAAGCAATCACAATGGTTCATGCAACTAAGATCATACAAGTGGAAAATTTTACAAACTAGGCTCGATTTCCACGCTGGGGGCCACTTGAGACCCAGCACCCTGACTGCCTTCACTTCCACCCGTCCTCTTACTCCTCCTCCTCCTCCTCCTGTCTCTGCCGGCCTGCTCAACCTCTGCTCTCACGTCTCTAGCAGACCTGGATGTAGTGGAGGGCTGGGATGCTTCTGACAAAGAGGTGTTCCTGGATGTGCTCCTTTCTTCATCCTTATCATCTCCCTGCATCTTTTTGTCTTCATTGGCATGGCAGTCCACAAGCTTTACTGTTTCACTAGCTTTTGAGTTAGCGATTTTGCCCACGGCCTGCACCTGCTTCTGGCTTGTCTTACTTTTTGATGTGTTTGGTGAGTCTGTCTTGGATGTACTTCTAACTGCTAATACCCGAGTTCTTCTTTTCTCTTTCACTAATGTGCTTGTCCTACATTTTCCTACTGAAGAAGAACTAAGAGGATCTTTTTTCTTAACCTTCAACACCGGGATGCGAGATTTTGGCTTCACAATCGGGAACGGATCTAGTCTTTTGCTGGGCATCGATTTGATTGATATCTGTAAACTTGTACCTGCACTGCTATAGCCTTTTGGTGAACGGGGTTCCAGTATTGGCAACCTAGACTTTAGTGGCTTTCTTTGAACAGCCTTGCATTGTGGAATTAAGTTTTGTTTGTTCATAGCACATTGTTCAGGACACTGCGGAATTACATTTGCCTTGTTCGTATCATAGCACTCATCTCTCACTAAATCTGAGTCTGGTTTGAGTGAATCCTCAGGAATATGCTTAAAGTAGCCGGAAGTACCTGGGTTTGAGTGCTCGTGCTGTTCTATAGTGCTGTACTGCATGTAAGTATTTGAAACACTGGGTGACTGTAGATTGTTATTATTATTGCAGTTCTGTGTCTGGATACATTTCTGCTCTGTCTTTGATAAAACTGTTCTTTGCTCATATTGGCTTTCTGTACTTGTTTCTGGTTTGATGCCATCTGAAGCTAGTGATGTTTTAAGTGTAAAACTGTCCCAGTCCATACACACCAAATCCTTATTCTCACCAGAGGTGTCTTTGACACCTATCTTAAAAGAGGAACACAAATTAGAACTGACTTCTGAATATGAGGGTGGCTCCATAATGTTGTCATGAGATGGAGTGTCCGAGCGATCAGCGCAAATCTGAATGATATTGTATGATATTACTGAGGTGTTATCCATCTTAACCTGTGCATGCTCTACTTGCTGTGGTTGTGATGTGACTACACTTGGATTTGTGACCCCTTCCCTTTTATTCCCAGGTCTCCGTCCATATAAATGCTCACCAATCTGGAAAAACTGCAGCCTCTCTTCAACAAAATCCCGTTTGCTCATGTCAATTGCACCACTGCGGGTCATCTCAAACATCTTCCCTTCATGGAAGGGGAACGGATTAGGTTCACTAGTTGGTGTGCTTTCATCAGTTGGAGTTCTTGCAGGAGTCGTGTCAGGGGTAGTCGTTTGAGACTTCTCGTCTATAGCTAGCCCGAAAGGCTTGGGCTCATCATCTTTAATTCTAGCATCAACAACTTCATCGTCTCCTCCTTTACTTGACCAAGGATCAAAGTCCAAGCCTTTTGTTGCAACCGTCTTAAATGGCGTATTAAACTCTTCCTCAAGCTTGTAGCTAAAGTAAGTGTCAGGCAGTCCTTCTTCGTTGGATTGTTTTTTGTCCTTTTCTTTGTCTTTTCCATTTTCGCCTTTTTTAACAGAAGGATCACTCTTAGTTTTCACCTTTTTGTACTCCTCAGTTGGTGATTCCTCTTCAATAACTTCTAGTTTACTTTGGCTGAAAGAACGATCACTAGGCCTAAGCATGCTTTCTGATGCCCAAATGTCTTTTCTGTTGTCGCTGGAAAATCCAAACGGTTTTGCATCATTATCATGAAGGCCATCATCCTCATCCTGAAAGTCGTATCCATCCAAAGAATCAATCTCTGTGGCATCTGTGTCATGAGAGAACTCTGCAGTCGTTGCTATTGAGCAGTCTGTAATTGACTGGTCATTGCCATTTTGTTCATAGTCATTATCCTCTGCTTTGCCGTTACCATTTATCCCTGGTTCTTTATGATTGCCATTTCTGTCATGTTTTTTGGGTTTGGATTCCTTCTCTTGGTCCTGCTCATCAATTTTAAAGGTATATTTCTTTACAGGAATGGGCTGAAATACTGATTCATCTTCACTTGAGTCACTGTCATTAGCTCCTGGAGGCACAGGGGATGGAGGCTGAACTCTAATTATGGGCTCAGCAAGTAGATGCTTATCATGCTCCTCTTGGAGGTTTACCTCCATCATATCCGTATCCATCTCTATGGAAGGAGGGGACCCTTTTTTCTCTGTTTGCGATGAATCAGAGTCCAAGGGAGGGGGAGGAGGAAACTCTATGTAGGCGACTCGTTTGTCTTTACTTGTCTGTCTGGTCTCCTGAATCCTGTTGGCTGGCATGGCGTCTGCGAGCCTTTCTGGGGCAGGTTCTTTAAATGTAAATGCTTTGCCTTGCTCTGAATCCTCTGATTCTTCTGAGACTTCAGCTATAGGACTAGCACTGCCTGGTATGAATGCCATGAAACATTCAGGGGTTCTTGAGGTGAGATCATAACTGACTTCCTCGGAGCTTGGTGTTTCTGGGGTCATGGGACTTTTCCCCGAGCTATCGAGAAAAGATATCTGTTCTAATGTGTCATCATCCGGGCTACCCTGAGGGGACGTTTGCTGTCTCTGTTTAACTGTGTAAATTGTTCGGCTCTCTGAACTGACTATTTTCCTGACAGATCCATTCGCCCCTCCTGCTAAATCTTTCTCACCTTGTTTTCCGACTTGTACACTTACATAAACCGGTAATGTTTTCAGTCCTTTGAAACTTTCTCTGGTGGTGACGGTGGTAACCTTTCCCACTGCGCTAGTGTCATTGTTACCTGAACTTGGATCTCTGAACCCACCACCCTCTTCAGAACCTTGAAACGTCTTGGTTACAGCCTCTTCCCTAGACATTTCTGAGCGACCCTGAACTCTTGTTTTAGCTAAGGTAGGTATATGTGATGGACTCTTTTCCACTTGTTTAACACTTGCTTTCTTTCCTTGATCAACATCAGGAAGACCAGATGACATTCTCACAGGAATCTGTGATTCTGTGATCTTTTTTTTAAGGGTCTTCATCTGCGTATCATCACTGTCTACATGGGTCTTTTTTGATGTCAAATCTGATTTTACCAGTAACTCATTTTTAAAATGCTGCCCCTTAAGATCAACACCGATTGTGCTCTGCTTATCAAGACTACTAGCGTCTTTTAAGGAGTTACGAATTTGTTCCTTACCACTTTCACTAATTCTGACTTTACTAGCATCACTACTTTTCTCATCTGTGTAATCTTTTGGCTTGCTGACCTTTTCAAACTGTGACTTGCTGAAAATGGTGTCAGGTGTTTCTGATGAACATGCTGCAATGCCAAATTTACTAACAGATGAACTTTGCCCAGAGGTTACTTTACTTTTATCATTCTCTGCAAATTTGTTCAGAGGCTTTCCTTCCTCTGTGGAATCTATCTTTGAAGCCTTTGAGCCAGCAAAGAATTGATAAACGGGTAACTTGCTTTCTTGAAGTTTTTTCACAGGTGGTTTTGATTGTGTACTTGGCATACTTTTATCTTGATTTTGGACCTCTGTTTCAAATTTTAGCCGAACAGAGCTCACTCTAGAAGTCTTGACTTGAACTGGCGGAGAACTATCACCAGGCTTTGACTGCCAACCACAGATATCGTGTTTTGATTTGTCCTCATTTAAGTGTGACTGGACACGCCTCTCTGGGCTGCTTGGCAAACTAGCGCTTTTTCTTTCATTCATGCTACCAAACAATTTCTGTCTCCCCTTATCCCATTCCTCAGAGCTCACTTCAGTTTTCTGCTTTGTTTTCTGAGGACTACTGCACACTGAGCTTGGGCCTGACCGTGTCTCTCTGAAGTCTTTCATGGGAGGTTTCTTCTCAGGGGATTGAAGCTCGTCATTTAGCTTTTCTGTTTTGTCTCTAAAAAACTGTGAAACTTGACTTAGTTTTTCTTCAGCCTCTTTAACAGTTTGGTCAACACGATCTTCATATATAAGTTTCTCTCTATTTCTATCTTGCCTGTCTTGGGTGAAGCGCATCCTGACCGTATGTTTGGGGCTGCCAGGTTCTGTTGTATAGTGCAACACTGTCAGTTTATCATACTGATCTTTATGGAACAATTTGTCAGATGCGTCCCTTGCTGACCTGAAAATTGATTCTTTTTGGGGGCCATAAAATCCTTCTGCGCCTAAATCAGAAGTGATGCCATTTCCCTGGTTAATGACTGAATCCTCAGTATCAGACTGTGATGTGTCTAATTTTTCAGAAAGCAGCATTTTCTCAGCAAATCTATATGACTCTCCCCTCAGCTCGGACAATTCATCATCATGATATTCAATGGACTGCTGGCTTAGGAGTTTAAAATCTTTATACGAGTCATCAGCAATGAGCTGAGCAGAACTGGGTCGACTCTCCTCCTCTTGAGAAACAGGTGTATTGACTCGAGAGGTTTCTAAGAAAGAGGACACCGCATCCTCCGCAGTAAACAGTTCGTCATCTTGCAGAGCTCCATAATCACCCTCTACTCTGTTAGAAAGTTCCTTCAGACCCCGACTGCCTTTGCATACAAAATCAGGGTGTTTCTTTGTCTCTCTGATTATTACCTCTGTTGGATCTGTTGTGTTGCCCTTTTCTATGTGAACCTCAATTATTCTTTCAACTTTGGGTTTTGTGTCCTTGTCAAGGAACCGTGGTGTTAATTCATCTCCTTTGATAGAATCCTTACTAGCCTTGTGTTCAAATAACCCAGCCAGTTCTTTCGAAGGGTCTCTCCCTGACTGAAAAGCTTTCATTATGTCTCGAACTGACATGGTTTCTTCAATTCTGTCAGAACCTGCCTCTTTTAACTGGGGTTTGTGGTAGACCATTCTAGTTGTGGTGGTTATGTGAGTTTCCTCTTTCAGACACATACTTTTGCTCATTAATGAATCGTCTTCAGAACTGACTTTCATCTGGAAGGCCTTTACTTTGTCTTTGATAGAGCCAGCAGCTGACTCGGGTTCAATGCAAGCAGGTGACTGCAATGTGGCAGCTTCTTCCAGTAGGGGCTCACAGGACTCCTCGGGATGTTCATAGCTTCTGATGACATGCACAACCTCTGTTCTGGTTTCGGTTATGACCGGGGGAATAGGGACATCTGAAAAGAGAGGTTTGGGCCCTGTGCTCTCTGCACTTTGAGGAGCCGAAGGAGTCTTTTCACTTCGGGTTTCAAAACCACTGTCTGACAGTGGGCTTTTATCCTGATCATGGGAAAAGTCATCAGGGGATTCCAAAATTGCATCTGTACCACTGTATGAGTCGGTGAATTTGCATAAATCTTTCTCTGAAGGAGAAGTGCGCATACCTGGAGGTGGCATTTTGAGTTTATGCTCAGATCTGAATGTACGTTTCTGTTTTTCCTCCCCCTCCTTCATTTCATTGTATTTGCTCTTTTCGCCAGCAATTTTTGAAAGCGAACTAGCACCAATGTCATTCATTAAGTAGTCAACCACCTTGGCTAAATTCAGGTCTTTGTCTTGCACCGACTGTGGTCTAACTGGGAGGGTGGATTCAAATGTAGGATGGGATTTCAGGACACTCTGTTGAGCCTCCTCGATTTCATCTTTAGTGAACTCTTCCCACTCGTCCTCAGATGCTTTATCCCTAGCGCAGACTTTTATCTCATTCAGTACATCCTTAGAGAGGATTTCACTAACTTTAACAAGATCTTCTTTAACCTTCTCAACTAAACTGTAAGGTTCCTCATCTTCCATTTTAGATTCTCTGGTAACTTGGGATTGATACGTCTTTGATACGTTATTGGCATCAGTTTGCAGTATTGCAGTCATTTTTATAAGACCTTCTTTCATGTCTGCCACATCCCGCAATATATCTTGACTTGATGACATTTGCGAGGCAGATGCTGTTTTAAATGCTGCTGAAGGGATAAAGAGTTGTGGTTTTGAGGGTTTAGATCTGGGGGTAAATGGAGTTTGAGAGGTTGTCTGAGGTACAGATGATACTGTGTCTGGCATCTTCTTTTCTTGGGGCTCAGGAAAAACATTCACTAAAGAAAAAACTGGTACAGTCATAGCACTAGTTGATAGTGGGGTACCAGAAGGACCAGGGGCTCTATAGGAGCCATACAATGAATTTGACACATTTGATCTGAGAGGAGATGACATGGATTTTATTGTGTCATAGCTTGATGAAGAATAGCCAGTTAGAGTTTTTTCAGCCTCACAAAAAGCTGCACTAACATTGGAAGCAGCTGCTTGCGTTGTAGCTTGTATCCTTTCCTGCAAACTGCTAGTTCCGTCTAAGAGTAGACGGGATGATGTAGAAGAATAGGAGGGGTATTTGACTGGTGACACAGACCCATTAAGAAGGACTGGTTCAGCAGAGGCAACAGTAGGGCCAGCTGGTGAATAGAACGATGAGAGGATTGTACCGTTGGAGACTATACCTCGATCTGGAGAAGTTTTCATAGACGACAGACTGGTTAAGGTTTTAAACGTGGGTGTTGCTGCAGTACTCGTGGAAGTAAGAGCTGATCGGAGTGACAAAGCTGAAGTATACAAATTTGCAACTGACTTTGGAGATTCAGGGGGGGTCACTGTGGTGAATGTTCTATCAAGTATAGAACCAGGTGTTGTTACAGAGATAGGTCTTGAAGACAATGAAGCAGCAAGTCCCTTAATCGACACAGGATCTGTGCCAGTTTTAAAAGATGAAGACGTGAAACCACTAGAAACTGGAGAAGGGTATTGGCCTTGCTGAACAACAGTTTTTATAGGTGAAGAGATAGATCTGTATGTCCTAATGGGCGATGCTATATCACTAACAGACTTTACAGGAGATGCATTTGTAGTTCCCAGGGTGGACTTGAGTGGAGAAGCAGAGGTTATGGACCAGACTGACTTTAATGGCGAAGCAGATGGCGTGTTGGAAGGTGAGCTGGAGAGGGAACCCAGTCCACATTTTGTTTGCCCAGGGATGGTAACAGGAGCAGCCGACCATGCCTGGTAAGATCTTGTTGAAAAGACAGGTTTGTGAGGGTAACCAGCAGGCAGTGTTCTTGTTGTACTTCGCTCAACTGTTTCTTTAAACAGAAAAATTAAAATCCAACACAAAATCAACAAAAATGGTTGAGAAACAGAGAGACCAGAGGGAAAAATTGGTCAGTTGTGCTTGTATCATGGGAGAAAGAAGAACAATGCTTTCATGGTGGTACAATGAGTTGAATGATGAAGAGCGGAAAAAAAAGAAGCTTCACTGTGATCCATGGTCCACAGATAGCACACATAATATAACTTAAGTCCAACAAAAGAGATGACTTAGACAAGACCCTCCCTCCCAAAAAAAAACCAACAAAAAAGAAAAATCACACTGTGACATAATGAACAAGACAATAAAACAAACTGCAAAATGGCAAGACAAATGCAGAGAACCCAGACAAAAACAATTTCTCTTTTGACTTTAGATGTGCTACATTCCCTGTTACTGGCTACCTTGATTTTAATAAAGTGCCTTTTATCTGTTTGGAAAAATACAGTTTCATTCCAAATTCGGGTATTCTGACAAACCAGAAATTAATATTGCTAAACAAAAATGCTATCATATTTTCTGTTCTTTAGCAAATTGTACTATTGCAAAAAAAAAGCAGGCTAGGTGAGTACGTCTCAAGTCCATAATAACTCATCATGCAGGACTGAGTCTGTAGTCTTGGTGACAGGCAAGTCAGTGCAAACTGTGAAAGCATCTGAGAGAAAGTCTGTTCGTGACTCTCCATGCATTTTTATCAAAAAATAAATGAAAACTCAGCACAATCACAAAGCCAAAAGGAGCAATACTACCTGTAGGAGGGGATGAAAAAGGAGGAGACTATGACTTAATATGTGACGTAAAGAAAAATTGATTATGGATATTTAATTGGTAGTTTCATTGTTTTCTTGCCAATGAGAAAAGAGAACAGAGACAGTGAACAATATCTAGGAAAGTGAGCAGGCACAGCACAGCAACTTAAATATCATAATAACCCATGCAAAAATAAACCATAGAACAAGCATGAGGACTTTGTTATGCATGGCAAGAATGTGCAGATATAACATTTGCATTTTCAATTGGTAAATAGTCTATACTGGTCACATGTTAGCTTTTATCTTTTAAATGTTAGTCTCCCAAAAATGTTAATGAAATATCACACTCACTCAATCCAGGCTCAGTCAGATAGCTGTACCGCTTACGTAAGGCTAGAGATGCAAAGGTATGACGTCGTTCTGGCTTTTCAGTCTGCAACAACAATAACAAAAATGTCCTATAAATTCCCTCCCTCATCAGCCCTGAATGTCAAGCTATCTCAGTAATTTGAGTTTTTCTTCTCATTTGTAACCTGAATTTACTACATTAAATTGTCTGACTGTGCCATTATATAAAATTATATTTCTGTAGTCATGAAAAATTGTTTATGTACATCTAAGAATAAAACAGATTTGATTTCTATATGGGGCAGTTCTATGCTGTAAAAGACTGATAATGATGGGAACCATACACTCATTATTTGTGCTCTGATAATGCTATTAAAATAATTTCTAAAAAAAATATTAAACATGGACTATAGATTTAAAGTTATTTTTATTCCCCATAGACATCTAAAAATGGAGGTAACCATCTTAAACCATTAAACTAAGCCATAGGTTAACTTTAAAGCAATGTGACATAGTACAAGGATGGTTAAATAAAAATGATGGCAATTTTTGCCAATGATATGAAATATATGTGGTCTTACAGTGTATGGAGTTAAGCCAATGCAAATTTACCAAATCATACAATAAAGCCCCATGACAGGCAATAGCTGCACAATGTGTGGTTTCACAGAGCAAATACCTAGAAACTAAAGCAAATGAATCACCAGCACACCACATGGAACTGAGGGGACAGGACTATTACCTCTTCATCGGGATCTGAGTCCATATCCTTTTGGTTCCCAAGATGCATTGCAGAAACGGGGAATAACGCAATGGAGAGCAAGGGGTAAGAAACATCAGGATGTGAAAAGGGCGATTGTGAGCACAGAAAAAGAGCCACCGCAAAGCCATAGCAAAGAAACAGAAACGGAAAATAAAAATTAACTAAAAAGATACAAGAAGCAACCACAAATTATACCACTGAAAAAAGCATAAGCCTGTGCACCGTCAGCCAAAGCATGGTTCCAAATCAAAATTCTGATTTGGTCAGCCATAGCCACAGAAACGACCAGAGAGAAGCTCAAAACAGATAAAAGACACACTCAGGCAGTTTTGACCAAGTTTATCCCTTATTGCTGCAAACACTGATCTACCTTTCCTGAGTATGAAGATGACATGATATGACAAAGAATGACTTGATAATTACAACCTTACCTTTTTCAGTGCAGGCAGAGTGATGTTTAAATTACAGACAGCAGTCTGGGGAAGCCCCTTTGCATTTTTAATCTCTTTGAGGAAGGACAGCCGTCCACAAGGTTCTTGGCTGTTGTCCCTCACCTTTTGGTAATTCAGTGTAGAATGAGCAGACAAGCATGAACAACACATGTAAAGCATAAGTTTTACTTAAATCATGACCACAGCCCCTACTGAATTCCCATCTCTTAAACAAATGACCAATTGGAATATAATCCATTGTAGCTGTAGTGACATTTCTGTTATATAAAGTTAGATTAGCATATATTTGGTGGTCTGGGAAAACCTGTGAAAAAAACAACCAGGCCACCACACATGCAGTGCAAAAGCTTCATCTCTATAGAATACTTTCTATGTACTGTTTACAAGTTGAAAATAGAACAAACTAGATTACCTTTACACAGAACGGCAGTCTATTCTCTTTAAATGCATAGAAGTTAAGAACCAGCTGCTGTCCAGCTTTAATCAGAGGTGTTAAATTGCCATAGCAATCCACGTAGATAGGCTTTCCTTCCAAAACCTGTAAAAAATCCAAAAATATGTTAACTAGCCATGTGAAAGTCCTGTTATACGGTTTGTGTGCAGTCTGAAGAGATGAAATGAATCAAGGCATTTCAGTTTCATTCCGTTTATGTCCAATACATTCATTCATTCATCTTCTTGGCCGCTTATTCCTTTTCAGGGTCACAGGGGAGCCGGTGCCTAGCCGGCCACATAG
>JAOVVG010000054.1:18383743-18394427 GCA_028566375.1 Leptodoras nelsoni | reverse complement strand
TGGTCCAATTTAGCCATGAAACCTCCCACACTAAAATGACAGGTGTTTCAGTTTCATTGTCTAACCCCTGTATATCATTGGTTCTATACTAACAGCTCATACACAGGGACTTGTATGGGTGATGCGTAAAACTAAACCTTTTAAGAAACAGATTCTAATTAAGCGTGTTTTTATTTAACAAAGAAAAACATATCGTTGATATGGTGAAGTTCTCTGTATGGAAACGTTTGTGTAACATTTATGGGAGGAGTCTCCATTTCTCCACCACAGGAAAGTCTTCATGGACGACTTGTGCTTTCCATAATGCCATTCTTTATTACTAATCACCAATGTAATTCTTTTGTCTATGTAAAAGCAATGCTTTCTGTCAATGTAGTGTGCTAGCATGCGGCTTCGGATGAATCTAATCACTGTTTGTGTGACTGTGAGGATGTGTATGTGTGCAGAAACAAACCACAAGCAAGGACAACCTCTCATTTGTGCTAATCAGGGCCCTCTGATGGGCCTTGATGGCAGGGGTGTTTGTTGAAAGATGTGAAATAGAGGCAAAGACACATTCCAGTGAGGTTTTGTAATCATTTCACTCTCTCTTTCTTGGTCTCTCAGTTACTAACCATTTATCCCTTTAACAAATCTTACAGAGATTCATCTTTCACCTATGTAAAACCCCTACAGAGTTAAAATGTCCTCCTACGGGGTTTGCATCATCCAGGTAGACTCAGAATGATGATTTATGGTTCCTTCCTGCTAGATTTGCTAGACATGCTGAATGGAAGTGTCGGAAATACAGATGAGTTCTGAAAAAGGATCACTCCTAACTTTTTTAGCTACCTTTCACATAGAATACTTCATACTACATATTAAACAAATGCTTAAAGGGGACATACACTATAATGCCAAAGGTATTCCCACATCTGCCTTCACACGTATATGAACTTGAGTGAGGACTCTGTGCAGGCCAGTCAAGTTCTTCCACACCAAACTCACTCATCCATGTCTTTATGGAGCTTGCTTTGTGCATTGGTGTGTAGTCATGTTGGAACAGGAAGGGGCCATCCCCAAACTGTTCCCACAAAGTTGGCAGCATGAAATTGTCCAAAATCTCTTAGTATGCTGAAGCATTAAGAGTTCCTTTCACTGGAACTAAGGGGCCGAGGCCAACTCCTGAAACACACCCCCACACCATAATCCCCCCTCCACCAAACTTTACACTTGGCACAATGCAGTCAGTTGAAGTACCATTCTCCTGGGAACCGCCAAACCCAGACTCGTTTATCAGATTTCCAGATGGAGAAGTGTGATTCGTCACTCCAGAGAACACGTCTCCACTGCTCTAGTGGAGTGGCAGCGTGCTTTACACCACTGCATCCGACACTTTGCAGTGCGCTTGGTGATGTGAGGCTTGGATGTGGCTGCTCGGCCATGGAAACCCATTCCATGAAGCTCTACACACTGTTCTTGAGCTAATCTGAAGGCCACATGAAGTTTGGAGGTCTCTTAGATGTGCCTCAGCATCTACTGACCCCACTCTGTCATTTTACGTGGCCTACCATTGAGATGGCTATGTTATAAAACCACTGACCACTTTGTTATAACACCACTAACAGGTGACTGTGGAATATTTAGTAGTGAGGAGATTTCACAACTGGACTTATTGCACAGGTGGTATCCTATCACGGTACCACGCTGGAATTCACTGAGCTCCTGAGAGCGACCCATTCTTTGACAAGTGTTTGTAAAAGCAGTCTGCATTCCTAGGTGCTTGATTTTATACACCTGTGGCCATGGGAGTGATTAGAACACCGGAATTCAATGATTTACATTTGGCAATATAGTGTAGTATATTCACTTTTCAGTTTTTGTACACATGCATTTAGGTTTCATGAAAATCCCTTTCAAAATTCATGCATGGAGAGGAATTTATGCCAAACTGAAAAGCAATCACCACTGTAATCACAGTAACACCTTAATCCAGAGAAAGTGTCTTTTCGTGACAGAGTAGAAGAGTGGCTTTCTAATTATACTGCTGAGTGGGACAGGTATTTTCACTGCCCTGCTCAAGGTTGGACAGCTGGAGGTTGGAGCTCTTCCAGAATGTTCCTCAGTGTATTTTTGGGGTTTTTTGACACGTCAGGGAAGTCTTCATCCCTGACTGTGAGGATCTGTGGTCATCTGTAACTGCACCATCCTCAATTTGTAGCAGGAGAGTGTTTATTTGAAAAGACATTTTCTGGATTAAGGTACAACTACAAGAGAGTACTTCTGACTGGTTTCTCAGCCACGCCCCAAATTCGGTAGAGGTTTCCGACTGGACAGTGATTACATTTCATTTTGGCAACATTGTTTTCCTGTTAAGAGATAGAGCAGCATTAAATCAATGTAATGGATCTCTTACTTTTCATTTTGGCATGTTTCCCATATGGCAGTGTTTAAATACAATCTCACGCGCATTGCATTTCGGCCAGGCGTTTATGTTTGAAGTACCTCAAGGTGGAAAGCAATACGGTTGTGCCTCGATTACATTTTGAGGTCTACATTCCTCTTCTACTATATTCCCAGGCCAGCGATGTGAAAAACAAAGGAATAGAAGTTTTGCTTTTCATTTTGACACATATTCTACATTTTCACTATAGAAAAGCAATACATTGTGTGCACTGAATTTCACATGGCCATGTGGTAATTACTTTTCAATCTGGCACGAATTCCTGTCCATACACATTGACTTAAACACTTTGTTCAGAATAGGGCTAACTGGAATGATAACACCCCCCCAGGATGCCATTTTGACGTACCAGCATTATGTCAAACCTAGTGCATTATGGAAAATATTCTGCCGTACAGACTAACACATAATCGCTACATCCGTCCTCAGCCTCAGAGGTCAGAACAGTGGATGAAGTGGATAAAGTTTATTTTTGATTGCAGTGTCTTAGCTAAAGTCGGCAAAAACCTGTACATGTGCTAAAATCTTTGCGCCTGACTGTGCTTTTACAACTTGGGTCCGTACAGTGTGAGATATTACAGTAATACTTAATAGAAATTTTCCATCATGTATAGAAATGTAAATGCTATAGTGCTGTAGTAGTAGTCGAAGTGTTGTAGTAGCGAGAAATAGCCTGTGATTCATTTAACAGAATGAGACAGAGAAGATGGAGACAGTGGAAACAGAGACAGGTCGGGGAGGTTGGGATTTTTAGGAGACAGACAATTACCGTCAACTCTTTGGCTGCCGCTAATGCTTTTCTCTTATAAACAATCGTACAACTGTGGTTGTGAAATTGATTTTGTTATCACTACCTGCTTCAAAGGTTCCAGCACATTGCTTACTGGAACACATAGAAGCATTAAAATGCAAAAATATATGTCCCAGTATACATATTAGGAGCTCAAGGGAGAACTGGAACTAGCTTTACCTCATAATATAGTTTTGTAATATAGATCTGGACAGTCTTTAATTTAAACAAAATTAAATTCTAGACAAACTGCTGTTTTATAGGAGGAAATAAAACACGTTGGAATATGCTGTTAAAGGGATATAACCAATATTGCAATAGATCATAACACATCACCATGGTGTATACTATATTATAGTCCTTATAGCAACATTACATCCCATTGCGCTTTGTTTATTCCTTACTTAATGTTGTTTTGAGTTCACGTCATGTGCTTTTGGTTACATTAGCATGAGTTTTGTTTCTTTTCTACTCTTTATTTATCCTAATGTGTTCACCTGTTCTGTGTTAAGCCTTTGATTAGCTGGTCTACCCTGACGTACCAGAAAAACTGGTACTGGAGCCTATGCAAAATACAGAGCAATGCCACCTACGCACGTCATTGGTTGCGTCTGCCAGTGCGTATATAAAGCGATAAACATCTATGGAAGCTTCTAGAGCAGTTTTCACCGTGAGAATGCCAAGTTTTCAAAACAGTTTTGTGATTTTCAACATGGTAAAATAGTTGGAGCTCGTAAGATGGGTCATTACAAGAATTCCGGCAAAACCTCAAACTTACGTCAGCGACGTGGCCGTAAAAAGACTCTGGGTGAACGTGAAAAGAATCGTTTCATGTCATAGGCGTGCAACACTGCATCAACTGCAACAGACATCAGTGTGAGGACTGTACAATATTCCGTCCAAGATCCTGTTGGGGAACTAGTGAGTATTAACTGGTATACCAGTGTTTCTGGTACTTTGATGTATCATGCCTATTGTTCAGTTTGGCCCCTTCTGTTTTAAACTTTTCCTGCTCTGGCTTTGACGATGATTCTAGTGACCTAAATGAAACACAAATATATAAAGTGCTGGATAAAGGAATTATCTATTAATTTATGAAAAATCTATAAATTCTATAAAATATTTACTCAAATGAGGTAATGAGTGCTGCCATAAAAGCAACATTATGGTAATGAGATGCCCCTCCTGACGCAGATAAAGGAGATTTCAGGCTGATTAATGGATTTCATTTGGGAATGAAGCAGAATGGCAGGTCCCAGATTGGAGGGAATGTGGGAGAGAGGGAGAGAGGGAGGAGCCATAGAGGAGGCGAAGGAGGAGAAATGGCCTGAGGGACAATGGAGGATGTGGTATAGAGCTGGCAAAATGAAATCTAAGTGACGGAGGATTAATGTAGTTGGCTGGTGTGTTTGCTCGGTGGACGGCTGGGGGTGAAGCTGCTGGTGTGAGGATTTAGAGTCTGCAAGGGGGAGAAGTGTGGCAGGAAACAATAGTGCACTCAAATCTGTCCATGTGTAAGGAGGATGAGGAGATGATGGAGAGAGTGAGGGAGGGCAGCAAGAGAAGCAGGAGGAGGGGTGGAGTAATGGAGGGAGGGGGAATACAGATGAACCGCAGCAAAAATTAATTAACAGCAGGGGTTAAATTTTCCACCATCAACCCACTCTGCCCCCCATCTTTCTCTCCCTCTCTCTCTATCTCTCTCTTTCTCTCTTTATCTCAGTCTTCCAATGCTGTATTCCCATATTTCTACTCTATCTTTCCATTCCTCTCTCCAGCAACCTCCTTTTTTCTCTTTCTCCCATTCTCCTTCCCCTCTCTTCCGAGCTTTCTTGTTATCTCTTTCCCTCCCCCTCCGTCTCTCCATCAATGTCCTTCCATGTCTCTTTTCAATATTTTTCACTCTCCAGCCATCTTTCTACATATTTTCTTTTCCTTTTTTACGTACCTCTCGTCTTTTCTCTCATTCTGTTTCGCTATTTTTTTACCACTTTTTCAATTTATGTATTTTTTCTCATCCTCTCTCTTTCTGCTATTTCTCTTTTTTCTACCTTTCCTCATCATTCATTCCTTCTTTCTTTCTTTCTTTCTTTCTCTGCATTTCTGCTTCTTTTTTTCTCAGTCCATCGCTCTTTATGGTTTTTCTTTCTCTTTCTACCTCTCTTCCCTTCTTTTTGGCTTTCTTCCCTTTTTTCTAGCTTCCTTCTTTTTCAGTCTTTGTGTGCCCCCTTTCTTTCTATCACCTGTTCTCTCCCACTCTGTTCACCTCCTTTTCTACCTCCCTTCTCTTTTTACCTCTTCTCTCTCTCTCTCTTCATCTCCATGTATGTATGAGATTTCTTTACCTCAGTAATCAAACCAGTATAATGTTGAGCAGGTGTGAATTAGGAATCTTGTTGATGTTGGCTCTTGTACAGTGCAGGGATACAATCTATTCTCTCTCTAGAACATTTATATTCATATTTATCCATTTGCTAGACACTTTTAACCAACGTGAGTCAGGATCCAATCCAAACAGTAGATCTGTTATTCGGTTTCTGATGTCTGAGAAAACAACTAAAGTGCAAATAATAAAAAAAGTGAAAGCAAATTCGCTCTGCCACTGAGTCCCAGCTCTCAGACGATGACAAGTGTAAATTTAGTAATATATATATATATATATATATATATATATATATATATATATACACACACATAAACACACACACACACAAGCAGACAACTCTGAGCCTGTTTGTTTTCATTTACACCAGAGAAAGTCAGCTGCCAAGTGCCAGGAATAGCAGCCTAGAGTATAGATTTCTTCCTGTTGTGTGGGACAGTCACCACATACACACACACACACACACACACAGCAGCAACAGCAGCAACAGCTGTATCCTAGTCTACTGTGCATGCAAAGCCATCTGCACATCCAAAGCCATGTGTCCATCTCGGTCCAAACACAAAACACACCCTAACCTTCAACTCACCTCAGGCAAGAGTGCGAGCTACTCTGGCTACACGCATCGATTAATCACGCGGCCACGCCACTGCAGTCTAGCAGAGATTTTTTTTTCTAGACCAGGTTATAGGAATATAAAGCATTTTCTGGACCACAGCAAGAACATGCAAAACTGACACCATGCATTTATGCTCCTAACAAGCGTCCCCATTATCACTCCTTGTGAAGTTTCCAAACACTGCCTCCTCTCTACCAATGACTCGTACCCAAGGCTGCTCAGAAGTTCTCCTTCCTATTACAGTTCCACTATCACTATCATCAGTTGCAAGCTCTTCTCTACATTTGAGCTTGTTAAACCCGTCCCGCCTCTGTACGATTCTGAAATGTATTTCTTAAATCTGTAAATGTTCACAGGTTACAGAAAAAAGCCAGGATTAAAGTTTTATTTCGATTTCAAGCACACTGTACGGAGGGTGGAGGTGTGATGGAGTTGGAAGAAGCTGTTTGACCTTGATTATGGAGCTGCAAGTGTCGTAACACCTGTTTTTTAGAAGCTGTAGCCACTTCTTTTCTTTTTTTACGTTTGAGGGCCAAGGCTTTCGAACACATGCATGCACACAGACTTACAGAGATCCATATGACAGAGGTGACTTTGGCTTTGTGGGAATGACAGGCAGCGAGCCGACGAACCGCTGGGGATTGAACATGGTGTCCCTGTAAGGACTTAACCTCTCGTCCTTTGAAATGAACACTAACACGAATTAGCTTCAGCAACAGCTTATTTTCAAGTCGAGTTTGTTAATTAGAGATGCACTAAAGTGTTTTTTTTTTTTATTTACAAAATCAAAGGATGGCTGATTACCTGAAATGGATCATGAGGTAGCTTGACTTGACATTAAATGGCAATCCTGAATAAAGCATCTTGGTTTGTCAGTGAGCATCGTGCTTTCACACTACTGGTAAAAAATACATCACTGGATCACAGTCAGATCTATTACACATCAGGTCTATATTGGGTACAAAACACTTTTATTGAATCAACCTGATAGAAGCAATATGACTGGCTAGGATGCACGGGCTAGTCGTACACTCTGGTTGTTCATACAGAATACATGCTGCATTACTGGGTTATGGCTCTGAAATGCATGCTAAATATAAGTGATGTGGAGGCTGTGGAGTTCTGCAGAGACGCTAGTGTGGATTTTCTACGAGGAGCGTGCTCTCAGCCTGCATGAATAAATAAAACCCTCCTCCTATAGCGCATGCCACAAAAATGGACCTAGAATCTAGGTTCTCCAAGAGGCTTCTAAGAGAACAGGTTGGTTTTGACAAAAGAAGCACACACATGGTGCTACTGCTGGTAGGACGACGGTGGGGGTGATGGAGCAAAACGCCAGCCGGAGAGGAGACGCTGGCGGTGTTGTGGTTTCAAAGGAGACAGCAATGAGCAGTGTGGCCAGTAAGGCAGATTATAACAGACTTGTAGGATGGATGGGAGGCACGACATAAAGGGAAACGAAAAGAAAGGGAGGAGGGTCAGGACAAGGGGACGCTGTAGGGGGAGAAGAGTCTTTTATAAAGCCCTAGGGAGTGCCCGTGTCTCCCTGGAGTCCAAGGCAATCACATCTTATCGCACCAGCCATAAAGCTGGAGCATGCATAGAGGACATCAGGATATCAGGAAACGCCAAACATAAGACCTCTTTACAGGAACAGATAAACGCATGGACGTTCAAAACCGATTCTTAAATTCTTAACGCCCCTAAAGGAAACGAGAACTAATCTTGTTAGCTGGGAAAAATCAATATTAAAATCAAACTAATTTAGGCAGATATTCTGGAAATAAAAAGGCAAGAATAAATATGCAGACATCTTCTATCACGCTCTTTCTTTGTAAAGCACATGCTGCTCCTATAAATAAGTCCAAGCCGCAGCATCATTCACTGCAGTCTCACAGGTGATCTTCTAAAAAAAAAAAAAACCTTCGATCCTCATACAAAAGGATTTTACTGCCTGTACACAGCCCACCACTATCCGTGTGTGAGCTGCCGCCCCAAACTACCATAACAACACAATGGAATGTCCACCCCCCTCCTGGCCGGGTGCCTTCTTGCCCTGTCCGTACCTTTTTCTTGCCTTCCCGAGACCTCTTCCTGGTCCTCCTCCTACCCTTCTCCTTCTCTTCGTCGGCAGCGGTGAGCTCTAAATCGGCTTTCTTCTTCAGCTGGGACGCAGCGTGCGCCATACCTCAGAGGGGTATCCTCACAATGAAATAATAAAATAAGGTCCGAAAATGGAATAAAGGTCTTGCAGAAGGAAGGCGACCCCTGCCTGATTAAGGGATGTCTCTCTCTCTGTCAGAGGCAGGAATCAATCGTGCTGTTCGCAGTTGAGGTGATTTAAGGCTATATGGGTTTGTACATGAGAGCATTTTTAGGGACATGCTGCCTTCCTCTTCCTGACCATACCTGATCCCATCCTCACGGTGGGTAGCTGAGAGAGAAAGTGAAGGATGGAATGAGGCTGAGAGAGAGAGAGAGAGAGAGAGAGAGAGAAAAGGAGGGAGAGAGGGAGGGAGGCAGCTGGGACAGCGAGAGGCAGTTTTATGCTTGTATCCTTCACCACCAGCTGGAAGTGCATAAGTGTGGGGAGGGGACAGGGTGGACGGGGGGCTTCTGTGCAGATTAGCACACACACTGAAACACAGGTGGGGGGATGAACGCACACCATTTCCAAGCAGAATGCTTCGTGTGAAAACGATCATGCCGTCCCGGCGTGCGTCGGGCGGTGTCTCACGTTGATGAAAAACCCCCAAGGAAAAACATTCTATAAGATATCCTATATAATCAGCAGCCATTATGTGCCTATGTGCCTATGAGTATTACGGCAACTGCATTCACATGCCTGCGCTTCATTCCACACGCCACCTGAACCCATGATGGAGAACTGCAGTCTGTGAATGTTAATGACGCGGCACGGGGAGGGCCGAATGAAAGAACGCTACGCTGCCATTGGTCGCCTTCGCTCCAGAGCGCACCACGCGAAACACAACACACGGTGGGATAAAAGGAGAACGGAAACGAAAGAGTGCGGCGCAGAGCCAATCCACTTTTTCACACACTGTCCCAGACTGCCTGCCGTGTCCGAAGCTGAACTGTTGCTAGGTGGATGCCATCTTTCCTTTCCTCCTCCTCTTTTAGGAAAAGGAGCTTCAGCAGTGAGAATGGGATAGGGACAGATGGGAATTTGGAAAATCATGATGCACATATCTGAATGCTTTGTTATAAAGCACAAAAGACATAAAGAGCACGTGAATAGCCAGAAAACGTGCTCACATGATGATAAAGCTTAGGGTAATAAAGTGGATCAGGTGTGTTGGGATAATACGGGAAGGAGATCTGACACAGATACAACATTAACGTTCCTTTATACACAGTTATACATAACACAATGCCAAGAAAATGTCCATGTAATAGGTAAAACTGAAAAATGTTATTTCTATGCTTTCTTAAGCTCTTCAACGTAGTGATGACTGAAAACCGAATGACTCACTTGGTATCCACCACCAAGGAACCTACACTCCCTTCCAGTTCGCTCTTACTCACCTGACTCATAAACTCACCTGTTTCTGATCTGGATTTGTGACACTAACATCCATCTGCCTGATACTAAAACTGAAAAATAAAAGAAGTGTGCTGTTTTTTTAAATATATGTTTTATGCTTTTGACATTAAGATCATGTTTAATTACAAGATGTATGAGATAATCCCATTCTTTCAATAGGAAATTATTCAAGAAATCCGAGCTGACCATACAAATAACATAGGCAAATCTTGTGACTTTAGTATTATACGGTTCTGTGTGGCATTTTGCTTGAAAATAGGTTAAACACACAATCTTTCAAAATAAAATTCCTAGATATTCTTATATAATGTTCTATCTGCTAGCCGACTGCACTGACAACTGAAAGCAAACTCAAAAAGTCATTATGAACTCAAAAACTAATATTGGCTGAGGAGGCCTGGAGTGCAGTGGAGTGTTCCAGTTCATTTCAGGGGTGTTCAGTGGGGTTGAGGTCAGGGCTTTGTGGAGCTCTTCAACTCCAGCCTTGACAAACCACAGACCTCTTCATGGAGCTCGCTTTGTGCACAGAAGCATTGACATGCTTTGGGCCTCTTAGTGAAGGGAAATGGAAATTCTAAAGTATAGAAAGACACTGTAGACATGCTTCCAGTTTGGAGTGGACCCATATATGGGTAGGATAATCAAGTGTCCACAAGCTTTTGGCCACATGTGGTATGCTTAATAAACTAATCCTTATAGTATAACCAAGACTGAAAATCTTAGAATTTTCCATTTCCACTAAAATTATGTTGTATATAGTAATACACTATATTGTCAAAAGTATTTGCTTGGCTCCCTTCACACGCATATGAACTTGAGTGACATCCCATTCTTAATCCATAGAGTTTAATATGATGTCGGCCCACCCTTTGCAGCTATAACAG
>JAOVVG010000054.1:18027521-18037685 GCA_028566375.1 Leptodoras nelsoni | reverse complement strand
TATATATATATATGTGCAGTGCCGCTGCTTTCACAGGCAGGCTCAAACCCACCGACACAAACATCTTTACCAAACGACATAATAACAATAATACACCTCCACATGCCTCCTTGCTGCTTCTCAGACAACATGCGCAGCTGGCTGCCTCTCAAACACACACGGTCCATCATGAGTTGTGTTTTTATTATTGCTGTAAACTCGTGGCACTGAGCACAGGAGCGTTGTAAATGCCATTTTGCATTGTGCAACAGGAAAAGAGAAGAATGAAGGCAGAGGAGAGGAAAAAGAATAAAACAGCTCCCCACCTCCCCAGCAGGGGGTGCTGAAGACCTGCACCAGCATGGAAAAGAGCGTGTACTATATAAACAACCTTCACCCTCTGCTCTTGCTTTCTTTGTTTCTCGGGCATATCTTGCTATTTTCCGATGTGCATGGTAAACTAGGAAGAGCTGAGTGGTTTGCAGTAGCGTGACTAACCTGTCCCTGCTTCCAGCACTCTCTGAACAGTTTCCAGTTGTTACTGTTGCGATGGTCTTTGAGCCAGAGCAGTCTACGATCATATAACCAGCAGTGGGGGATGTCTGCATGCTGCTCGGGCACGTCCTCAGCTTGTTTCCTCTTCTCAGCCTTGGCCTCTTCCTGGGGTTTAGCCTTTGGGCTCTGCTTAGTGCTGCGGTCTGCCGGTATCTTATTCTCCACCACTGAAGCAATGATGTCATCCAGGATGTTGGGCATAGTGCGACCACTTTTCCCAGTCTGAACAAGGAGACACATGGGAGACAGAGAAGAAAGCATTATTATTATTAGTAGTAGTAGTGTCTCTTTTAGAAAGATCACTTAGCATGAATATGGGCATATAAAGATCAGAAGGCAACAAAAAGCTGCCCCAGCCAAACAAAAACTGAAATCCTGTAGTCTTAACTGCCAGACTGCTTGAAACTGAAAGGCAAGTCATAGTTTCCCATGTGCTCATTTATGTACTGTTGAATGACTAATTCAACAGACATCCTTTACTCAACGTACTTGAGTGACACAAAAATGCTTTCTTACTGCATGTTAAAATCACAAATTATGGAGTATCGGGTTACTGATTGGCTGCAGATGGTGAAATATGTTTCTCTGTATGAATAAGTTTAGATTTATGATCACACTACAGCAAACTGCTCTTAATGGACATGGGTGACTTGGCAATATCGGGCTTTCAATGTTTTCCAGAATTTGGTGCACAAGTTTAAATTTTGAGGGGTTTTCTGAATCAACACAGGGTAAAATGATATATACAGGGTCAGAACACTTCTAATATTTGGTTAAATGTGCCTTAGTAAGTTCCAGTCACTTTTTGGTATAATCAGAATTCTGATATTTGACCACTCTTCTTGGCAGAACTGGGAGATTTCAGTTAAATCTGTTGGTTTCTTGGCACGGACATGACTTTTAAACACAGTCCACATAATTTCATTAGAGTTGAGGTCAGAACTTTGGGAAGGCCATTCCAAAAGCTTAATGTTCGCCTGCTATATCCATTCCACAACCAGCTAATGTGTGTTTAGGGTTATTGTCCTGTTGGAACACCCAGTTGAGTCCAAGTCTAACTGAATCTAAATCTAAATCTAACTGATGGTTTGAGGTTATGCTGAAGCATTCTGAGGTATTTGGAGGTGAGCATTCTTCATTATTCCATACATTTTGTGCAAAGCACCATTTCCACTGGTAGCAAAAGCATGATGCTACCGCTTAACAGTTGGTACAGTGTACTTCCTCACCTTTAGTCCTCCAAATATACATCTGGTTATTGTAACCAAACAAGTCGATCTCTGTCTCATCTGACCATAACATTTAGGCCATGCGGTCAGCTGCAAACTGTAGTCAAGCTTGAAGGTGTCACTTTTGGAGCAGGGGCTTCTTTCTTGGGTGGTAGGCTCTCAGTCCATGGCGATGTAAAAATGCTTGACTGTAGACAGTGACACTGGTGTCCCAGCACCTTCTGTTTCATGGTAGGCCTGTGCCTTGGTGGGCTGTTCCTGACCATCTGAACCAATTTCCTCTCAGCTGAGGGCGACAGTGTCTCCTTCCAGACCTTTGCGAAGTGGCTATACCTCACAATAACTAGTACTGTCACACAGTTGTTTGCACTGATGAGCTTGGAATCTGCAGTTGTTTAGAAACGGTGCCAAGATGCATTCCTGGCTTGGGTAAATCTACAATCATCTTTCTCAGATCTGCACTGAGCTTCTTTCCCTTTGTACTACATGTTGGGCAATCCAATGAGTGCTATCAAACAAGCTCTTTTTATGTGGGCACAGAGAATCTTTCAGCTGTAGTCAATCATGATCACTAACAGGATGTTAAAAGGCCTAGACTTTGGCAAGTTAAAAGACATTTTGGAACTTTCAGCACAACTGAATTAATATTGTAAGTGTGTTGATTTCAGGGAAAAAAAACTCACTCAAATAAAGAAATAACTGCAAGCCCAATATTATGTGACAACCTCTGACTACAACTGTACACATATTGTGTGTGCATGTGTATGAGACCTGTGAGGCAGTGGAGTAAACCGGGGCGAAGGCGATGCCGGCGTCAGTGGAGCCCAAGCGCAGTTTTCCGGCCGTGGTGGTGAGCAGGTCTCGCAGTGTGGAGCCCTGCTCTGTGCTGTTGGCCACCAGAGATGAAGCTTTACAGTGCAAAGTGTCCAGAGCATCTGTGCTCTCTTCCTTCACCTTTCCTATAGCCGACTCCTTATTCTCTGCAGGATGAATAAACCATGCAGGCACATTAACAGAGGTATAAAATTATGTTTTGAGTTATGCCATATTAATCAAAAAAAAAAAAATAGAAATGTGACAAGCCTGTTGCATGCTGTTAATTCACAATGGATCAGGTGTTGAAAAGGAGAACCCTTTGCACTGCCTAGCTTGTGCTTTACTTTCTATAGCACATGACTAAGCTCGTGAATGGACTTAGTAATTACCTGACACATTAAATCAAGCAATCACAGAAAATGTGCACTGCTTTCAGTGCCAGGACTGTGACTGAGAGCCTGTCGTTGGTATAATAACAGATGAAATATGACCCAGTTCAGTTCTGAAAAGGCACTCTCAGTAGAAATCTGTGAATGAGCTGCTTTGTACAGTTCAAGACAATGCCCGAAGCCCACATATCCAACATTCATCTAAATGGTGCTTCATTTTAGAGAGTAGCCCGTCAGTGAAGCATGTAAAGCCAACTGAAATGCTGGATAAATATCTGGTTAGGTGAGCTCTTGGGACTGTGGGACTGAAGCAGCAGTTATATATACCACTAAATATGAGGCTTGTGGAATTCTGGCTGCCTGTCAAATCTGCATGCGTACAAGAAATGTGACTGCTCAAAGACTCGCACATTTCCTATTTATGTCTCTTTCATTCTGTTTCACCTGCTCTCTGCTCACCTTTCTTCTCTTCCCGGGATTTCTGCTCGGCCAAGTCGGCCAGAAAGTGCAGTGGTGACTGAGACTCAGGTGGGGTGAGCTTGCTATCAGTGCTGGTGTCACTGGCTGGGCTGCTGCCCCCGTTTGCCTCCACCTTCTGTCCCAGGTTGTGCTGGCCAGCCTCAGGCTTACACAGGGACAGCTTGTTGCTATGGTTCAGCACATTCTGGAGGACCTGCGGGAGAAGTGCATGGAGGGTCAGAGAGGAAAAAGGAGCTTGGAGTATTATTTCAGCACTGATTACACTGTTGAGGTGGAACAGGATTATGAGGTACACGGTATGTACACAGACCTGAGAAACGCCATTAGTGGATGGGAGCTTGTTGAGGATGTTCTGTTTGTTGGCACAGGCGCAGTGCGCTTTGATGCCAAACTTCTCCCTGAGCATGTGCATGGCATTTACCAGGTCTGTCAAGACTGCAATGCAACACAAAAAGCCACTTCATGTCACTTTCACACACTGAAGAGTTAAATACAGTCGGTGAATTCCTGAAAAGAGGATGTGTAAAGCAAAGGTCAATGGGACTGTTTTGCTGAATTCAGCATGCGCCTACACATTGAGAGCTCTCAGCTATGCTATCTCGGCACTCTGTCAAATATGCCTGAAACCCAATAACAACCCTTTGTTCCAGACTTGCATGGTGCCCAGTATGCACTAGGGCTTGTTTTTCTAAAATGAGTCGCTTTGGAAAGAGGGGAAGCATGGGGATCCGGGCTGTGTTCAGAAGTTCAGGAGTGTTACATTGGCTAGGTAATACACAGCTCAGTTACTTTTTTTCCAGAAGAGGAAATGTTCTGACAACAGGTGTGTGCTCTGTGGGGCTCTGTACCTGTTCCTGGAATAATCTGCGTCGGCATCAAGTGCTTGTGATCGTGCGGCTGTCCCTTGACGCACTTCAGCCAGGCGTACAGCTCTTTGTCTGTGGAACAATAACGGTAACATTTCTCATAAGAGAGAAAACTGCAACAGCTTTCTTCTCATAAAAAAAAAAACAAAAAAAAAAAACCAGACGTGCAATAATTAAAACTGTACGGCACAGATTGTGTCTTCAGCCTGCAGTGGAGTGGAGGAGCCATGGTGTTTATAGCTCTAATTAATACAAAGTGGAACATGACTCAGCAGAAATGATGTCAGGGCTTGAAAAAACCAGTTGGCAAGTGCTTTTGATGGAAGTGACTCAATGTACTGCAGAGACAAACAAGTCTGGGAATGGGAATGAGACAGACGATGATTTGCGTGCAAAGATTTTTGTCACTCAGACTGTTTGCATGAACTGTAAACTCTGCTACCTGTTTAAATTGTATATTAATGAATGTTAGATGTAACCTGAGCATGGAAGGAAGTGGCAACATGCGAGTTCGGAAGGTTCAGAGTCTCCTGAAAATGTCCTTATTCAACAAAAGGTAAAAGATAAACTGCCCAGGCTCTTTGGAAAAGTGCACCATCTGCCTTGGCCAGTTCACAGCAGGCACGATGTAGAGACAGTGGTGTGGTTGGGTGTGTGACCCTCAAAAAACCCAACTGGATATCAAAACAAAAAACTGACCTTTGGAGCTCTTCTTCTCCTTCGCCTTGTAGCAGTCCAAGCAAACCACAAATCCACATTTCTGGCACACCCAGTGAATGTTGAACAATGTGGCCTCGCATGCGTCGCAGCTCTCACGCACCCCCCTCACTGCCCGTTTCCAGGCTATCTTGGCTGCAAAGCAAAGCAAACAGAGGCTGGATAAAATGGATGTTCATGGAGCAGATTGCAGAGAGGAGATTTTCTTTCTCTTGCTCTCTCGGTTTTAAAAACAACAGTCTGACAGATGGGATCATTTCATATTCCTCAGACAGCAGACAAAAGCTACAATATGTGTAATGTTGCAACAAGAATGTTTCTGGAGTTTATCTGGGGCACACTGTCTGTCATTTAAAATGATGAATCGAGTTAGGATTTGAAATATCTAAATGTAATCTATTAAAAAAATCAATGTCATAACAAAAAAAGGAGAAAATCTAACACAAGATACCATCTTTCTTTATCCATGTGGCTGCCGTCTTCTCACTCATGACCAGCTGGCAGAACTTGTCTCCGATGTAACCGAGAATGTATTTGGAAGTTTCCAGGTCCAGATCGTTCTCTTCGTATGCATCTGGAGCCCAGAGACTCAAGGCTTCCTCGTCGTGCTGGTCAGGGGATGAGAAGCCGTCGATCCGGATAACTCCGTTCTTACTATATGAAAGGCTACATGAAGAGTGACAGAAAATGACACAGGTGCATGAATGGACTAAATGTTGACATAATGAAAAAGTGCAGTGTGTGTGTGTGAGTAAGAAATGGAAAGACAAGCTCTTGTAAACTGCCCCCAAAAACCACATCTTCTTAACCCTGCTTAATCTGTACAAGTTCATGTTTTCTGTTGATGTGGTAACACAGTTTGAGTGTAACTTAGAATCACGACAATTTAACATGAGCAATAATACCTTATTTATTTTATTAAGGTATCACTGAACTGTAAATCAATTCTGTCAGTAAGTCTGTGGTGCATACTGGTGTCAGTGACTCTCTTACCGGCGGAAATAGTAGAAGCGGCAGAAGACGGGCGAGTGAGTGGGCTCTTCTCCTTTCTTGGTGCGGATCGAGCGGCACTCGCGGCACTTCTGTAGGTTGGGGCCGATCTCCGAGCATGAATCGTCCTGCAGGAAGGACTCGCCCGTCTGTTTCAGCTTCTTCACTTTCCTCCAGTCTTTAAGCACTGATCGAGGAATACCGTCTGCACATACACAGCACAAAAATATGAAGACACTTCTAAATATTGGCTGATAGCTGATCCTATTTCCTTTATGCATATTTTGATATAGAAAAAGTGATATAAAAAAGAAAAACTAGAAAAGTGATTTAAGTAAGTCTTAACTAACAAAGCAAACATTACCCCTTCCAACAATAATGCTAAATGTTCCTATCATGTTTTGTGAAAGGGATGTGCTTTAGACTGATGTGTGATACTAAGCACCTAATGAAAAATAAATGAAACATTATAAGACTAAGAGGGTTTATAGAGGGTTGAAGTTTTCAGCATTTAGTCACACCCAGGTGACTCCACTGGCTCTGTATTATGACTACAGTTATAAAACATGACAATTCAGAGTGACCGCGTGTATTAGAACATGTATCGAGTTACAAAGGGGCTCCTCTCTGCATGTAACAATAATACGAGGGGCCTGCTAAAAGCTCTCCGGTCAGAAGAGCACTTAACATGCCTTGGCAAGATTTATTTCACATAAAAGTTGAACATTCCTATAGCAGCTTTGAAACCTCCACAGCTGCAGTCCAGATGTGAGCACACCCCCACCCCTGCACTCACTATCCCCGTCTAATTTCCGACATACAATATCTGTCTCTTTAGGAATCAATAACGCCTTTTCAATCATCACATGTAGCGTGTAAGACGTTTAACCGTTCTGAAAGCTATTTTTATTTTATAAAAATTTATTGATCAATTTAACAATTAATAACAATTTAAATTCCAAAAGGTTTTTTTTTTTAATAAATACACCAGATTGTTAATTTATGTACTGAAGTGGATTGTTTTATCTAGTATCCTACACATATGCAGACACTATGCCATAGTATACGTATTATTTAATATTCTCCTTTAATATGCAGTGTCCAAAATTGTTTTTGAATCTTCATTTCCTGTGGAGCAAATCAGAAAAATCCCAAACCGTTCTCTATCTGCTTGACTTAATACCTAAGGTGGTAGCTGTGATTTAGAACCTGGAATTTGTAATGAATTTTCATAGTTATGACCATTATAACTGGTCCATTATAACATTATACCATTATCTATTTAGTTGTAACCCGACAGTAATGTATGGCAAGGTTTGTTATTCACAGTTGAAAGATCCAAGATCGATGTATGGTGTTCAGAAAATGTATATACTATTGAAATACAAAAACTTACTGCTGCTGGCCAGTTTGAGTTTGGTTTTCTCCTTGGCGCTTCTGAAAATACCGTTGGGCTTGACGTCGTCCTCTTCCTTGTCATTTTCCCCTTTTTTCTTTTGCATGTCATTCTGCTTCTTCTTGTATGTGGGCTTAGGCTGCCTCTTTGCCCTCTGCTCATGCTTGCTGTCACTGCCATCTGAGTCATCGCCGCTGTCTGAGCCTGATTCATGTGGTCGCTTGGAGGGAACTCGCCGTGGCTTCCTGTCCTCTTGGCTAATTTTATCCTCTAAGCATTTGCCATCTTTGCCTATCTCTGCGTCGCTGGAGGTGGAGGCTACTAGGTTCACTGTGCATGGCTTAATGATCTCAGAGACAGCACTGGACGTCTTCTCCACCTTGTTAGTGTTACGATCTTCCTCCGAGTGGCGAGTGAGCCATGCTTTCTTTAGCTTGTGGTAGTTGGACTGGTTCATCTGTGATGGCTGACCGTTGGGTAGGGGGCTAGCTTTGCTGGCTGGGTTGCCTGGCGAGGCACGGTCCTGGATAATGATGGTGGGTGATTCCTGAGAGGATCGACTGCTGCCTTCACTCTCTGAGGCACTGCTTGAGCCACGGGACTGGGCAGCAGCCAGTGCAGCCTTGTGCTTCTTCAGGTGTATGAAGTTCCCAGAGTAGGGCTGTGGAGTTGGGGCCAAACCAGGCTGAGGCAGCTGGCAACTGGGGGAGGCTGTCCTGGCATTGCATTCCTGCAGTTCATGGCCAGTGGGAGTTCTACATTTGGGTACAGGGCCTTCCAGTCGGTTAATGTTACTGCTGCTCGGAGTGGCTGAGGTGGGGTAAGGCAGCTCAGCTGTGCCTCGACTCAGCACATTGTATGTGGAAGCAGAACAGGCAGAAGTGGTTACATCAGTACTGCTATTGCACACAGAGTTAACAACAGCTACCGCAGAGCTGGGAAAGCTGCCCTGGGAGACTCGGACAAAGTTCTTTTTGTACTGCAAAAAACTTTCCTCCCTATTTGTGTTTTGTTGGATAACTCTGCCAGGTTCTCTGGTCTCAGCCAGTTTGGTGCAGTCCAGTTGGTTTTTGCCTGTATGTGGCCTACTGACAGACGGCTCCTTGGCGCCAGACTTGGAGCCTGGTGAGCTGTCATACTTAATACAGGTTCTAGAGCGAACAATAACAGAGGCTGTGGCTGCCTGTGGTTTCCCTTGACTTTTGTTTGAGTGCCACTGAGTCACTTTATCGTGGCTCTGTGAGTCAGAGCTGGGCCTCCATGGCTCATTGGAGCCCAGCTCTACATTGCTCTTCACCTCCCTGAGCTCTGGCAGCAGAGTGGGGGGCTTCTGTTGCTCTGACACCTTCCCAGCCACACTGACTGGCTGAATAGGAGTCAGTGTGGGCGGCGAGAGGCGACCATAGCCAGCCTCCTTGCGGTCCAGTGTCTGCTGTGTGGGCGGATGAAAGACAGGTGCCCTGTGCAGAGCGGGCATGCTCCTGAGCTGGTTTGAGGGCGACACAGCTGGACTGCGGCGTTCGCTGGCTGGTGCTGGGGTACTGAGTGGGTTCAGGGCCACCTGCTGACTGAGCTGCTCACTGATCTTCCCAACCAGGCCCTCACCCTCCGGCTGGTGCTTAATGAGTGGGGGAGGCTTGGACAGGGACTTGGCGCTGCCTCCGCCACTAGTGTAGGAGCCCAGAGGCAGGGGACTCGAGACAGAAAGGGAGTTGAGCTCTTTGGAGGGGTAGAGACGGGGTGGCTCATTTACCACACTGTTGGAAAGGTTGGTGAAATAGTTGCTCTGCGGCAGTGACTGAGCAGCAGAGTGCTTGTACTTGTAAAGATCAGATGGCGAATGTTCGTTTTCCTTAGGTGGTCCACTAATGGGGAGGGAGGGGATGCGGGCATAGGGCTCACGCTCTGGCTCTCCTGACCGGATCTTGGCAGTAAAGGGGGCCACCTCAATGCTCTCCTGTAGGATACGGCGGTTCTCCTCCTTGTACTTAACGACCCGGTCTGGCGTGTCCAGTGGCAGACGGGGAAGCTGTGCCTGCTGCTTCATGTGAGATGAATCCATGTAGAGGCGCTGCAACTCTTTGCTGTTGGGTGTCCGGCTTCGGTCTGGGTCCTGCTTGAGGTGGGCTGTTACCAGGCCACGCATAGGATCCACAAAAACCTTACTTTCCAGTTCCCTGATGAGAAAGGTGGAAAAAGCAAGAGAGTTTTGATGTTTTTTTTTAATCAAAAAAAGTTTAAACAGTATAACAAATGCCATAGTGTGGACTGGCCCTGAGCAGAAATAGAAGCTTTATTTTTGCAAATGTTTTTCACATTTTCACTTGTTTTTCTGCAACAGAAGAATCTTGCCATTTCGTAGACTGACATAATACAGGCCACTTTTACTTCCCTAAACTGCAACATGCCCTTTTTCATATTTCCATTCAATCTAAATCTAGACCATATTACTATGTAACCATTGCCAACATATTTGACAAGTAGGCCATGCAGAGACTCAGTTGCTCATGCTCAGTTAAAAAAGTCAAACAAAAGGAGCGTCTATACTACATTATACCTTACCAAGTAAACTATGCAAGTTGATTAGAGTTGGGCAGTCTGACTTTAGAAAACCAAACACAGCTAGTCATTTGCACCAAGACAATTCAGTTATGCGCATGGTTGCTAAATGAGCATGAATTTGTTTCATTTCAAGTCACAAGGTATTTCAACAGACGGAGCTTCTTGTCTGTGTGTGTGTGTGTGTG
>JAOVVG010000054.1:17887037-17899395 GCA_028566375.1 Leptodoras nelsoni | reverse complement strand
AGTAATGAAAGCTTGAAAATGACAAATTGGACGGACACCGCCAAACGAAGTATTCGCAGTAATTTCTCAGTAATGCAATGAAGAGACTTTGAAGGGTCAGTGTTTTGACAGAAGAAGAGTCGGTCATGTTTTGTTTGTGTATGTTAGCTTTTGAATGGGTTCTTAGTGACTAGATAATGGTACTCATCAGTGCTATCTGGTGTGGAATATTGGAATATTGACATTTCAGTATTCCAACATCCTTGTTGTCCCTGCCCTCACATTTGATATACATTTTAAATTCATGGTTTGTCGTGTTTTTTTGTGCGTGGTTTATAAATGTAGACGTTGTGACCGTTCATGATGTATTTTTCAAAGTTTGGGTCCTGGAGAGTTTTTGAAATGTCCTTGTTGCTATGGTAACCCTTACCCGCACATACTTTTCTTCGACTCAGGAGCATCTGCAACTGGAATGACTTCATTTAAGATACGTGAAAAATCATTCCGCGACTGAAGAGCGCCCCGCGCTCCGATCGGTTTTGATTCGATCGAGGGCCCTGAACGAGAATGATATGAAAAGTCTAATCATGTCATCGCATAACCGTACGGCACTGTACGGCAGAAAATCGTGGGGCGGCAAATTGTTTTTAAAGTCTCCTTTTGTTCAGGTGGCGTGCAAGTGGAATAAATTCTCATCGAAAGCCGATTGGGTTGACGGCCAGACGAATAAGAAAAATACCTGTTATTAATGCCAGGAACCGTATTAAAGGAAGCAGCAGTTACACGAAGCTTAAAATTGCAGCGTTGCAAGGTTGGAAGTAGAGGTGTGTGTGTGTGTGTGTGCACGCGCAAACGCACTGGAAACCAAACACCATTGTCGGATCCCTGCGGCTCTGCTGTTTCTATAGCAACAGCAAAATAAACCGCTGCCAAGGAGGATCTGTGGATGTGGGCCATGAAACAGATGATGAGGGGAAGTATTTTTCCCTTATACGCATCTAAGCTCGGTACATTCGCTCAAGCGAGTGCCAAGAGGTCTTGCAGGCACTTTGGAAAACATCTATTTCATAATGTTATCACGGCTCCTTTATGCCGTCCCGCTGTTTCATCACGAGCTTTCTCTAGCTAACTTCGCCTACAGCGGCCGACAAGATGAAGCCATTTCATCAGAAACACGAGCGTGTATTCATGTCCTAGATACTGCCGGTGTTAACAAGCCTCTTGTAATAGATTCATCACGTCTCGTTCGTATGGATATTTTTAGCTTGCGGTATTTAATTGATACAAGGGTTTTCTTACACACCAGCATTAATGCTCACGGGCCAAGTACCGGTGAGGTTCACGAGGTCCTTCGCATCTAATTACACAGAGGTGTTTTATGAATAACTGACAGGCGAGATTTTAGACCATGCTGAGTTATATGGCAGGTATATTTGTGAGTCAAGCACGCACTCGACGTCGTCGGATTTTAACAGTTTATCATTGGGCCACTGTATCCAGGCTGCTTCGGAGGAAGCAGCACAAAACCTCCATCTTGCTCAAATCCTGAAAGTAAAAATTTCACTACACTTGCGGCACTGCTAAAGTTACTAAGGGCACCGTCGTTAGGCGGGAGATGTCCGGGATTGATCCCTAGCTAAAGCGAACACAGAACGCTTGGCTTTCTCTTTGTATTCCTGGATTTTTTTTTATCTCGGTGCTAGATTGATTAGTGCTCCAGGTCCCGAATGCCTCGTCTCTTTCATGTTCTGCATTTTGATTCGATCCGTTATTACCGCCCGGCCCATGTTTACTCCCCTCGTTTCATTTCAGTCCAATGTTTATGCCCATGCGAAGGAAAAAAACATTGCCGTGCACCGGGATAGAGTCTGGGATAATAGCTGATATTATGGGTTTTTTTTTTGTGTTGTAAACAAGTTTATGCTTTAATGCACGTGTATCTCAGCTACAAGCAAAGTTCTAGTGAAAGCAAAAAAAAAAGAAGAAGCAAATCACATTTAAAGATTTCTTTCAGTTGAGATTCCTTTGAAGACGCAGATAACTTAACTTGTGGAAAAGGAATGAGAGATGAGAGTGTTCACAGTTCTAATCTAAAATGTAGAAATATAAATCTAATATATAGATGCTAGTAATATAAAGCAGGTGTGTGTGTGTGTGTGTGTGTGTCAGATTTTACTGATACCGATTGAGTTTCAAGACGCTGCTCTGTTTATCCTTCGCCGTAGCTTGTAACGTTTGATGCATTATTGCGATTCTGTCATCTGTGTGCTTTTACAGGTTTTAATAGATTACACTAGCAATATGGTTGCTCAGCATGAGAGCATGAGTAATGCGTTTCTGTTGTAATTACCCACAGAAATGTCTGTATCTGACCAGCAGTAATAGCTACCATTTCCTGTCCAGCTGTCATTATATCCCTGTAGAAGAAGAAGATGGTTTGTGGGTGCAGCAGGGAAACTGCACACCGTGAGATAATTGCTAAATGGTGCCGAGGAGCTTTAAAGGAGAGGGTGGGGCGGAGGGGCTGATTTCGCTGGCAGGTTCCACCGCGCATTGTTCCGCAGGCTCGGCCGCAAACTTGGCCGAGTGGAACGCGGTAAATGAGACTCAGCTGAGAGCTACGGCCTCCAGATAAAAGTCTGGCTCCAGGCCCATGTGCTCTGTGTAGAACTGAACCAGGGGTGAGCCTCATTAGCTGGATCTTAATGCTACATTTTAGGTATTTTACACGATTAGACGACCAGGTTCTTTATCTTTTACTTTTCACTCCCTGCACTGTGTGTGATGCAGTTTGTCAGCTGCTTTCAGCAGAGAGGTGAAAAGGAACTCGATGTTTATCTAGTGAATGCAGTCAGTGGGAGGAAATTCAGTGGGTGGCTCTCAATAGCAAAGGACACACAGGCTGGAAGGATCAGGGTTTTTTTTTTTTGTGAACATAACCATCAGTTGTACTTCTGGTAAGCAATTCGTCATGCAAAGAAACTAATAGTTCTCTCTTTTCTCTTCGCAGGCTGCTGTTTGGAACCCTGTACCCGGCGTACTACTCTTACAAAGCAGTGAAAACCAAAAACGTGAAAGAATATGTAAGTAAACACCTCGCTGAGTCACTTTACGGGGACTCGCTTGAGCACGTATCAGTATCGGTCTGTCCTATTGAGTTTGTATGAGGGAGAAATTCATGGTTGCTTTGTTTTCTGTTTTTTGGTTTGTTTTCATCCTACACATAACGAAATGAAACCAAAGCACAGTGTTAAGTGTTGACAGTGGCAGCTGAGTGGTTAAGACATTGATCGGAAGGTCATGAAGGTCATTCAAATCCCAGCACCGCCAAACTGCCACCGTTGGGCCCTTGAGCAAGGCCCTTATCCCTCAATAACTCAGTTGTATAAATGAGGTAAATGTTAGTGGATAAGGGTGCCATAAATCCGAGGGGGTGTATATGGATGGAAACGAACTCCGAACACTCTTTCGTGCATTGGTCAGAGCATACTACTGTAATGTTCTCTCCAGCATAAACAATCCACACATTCCACACATCTCTGCGGAAAAAAACACTAGGATTCCGTACATACACGATATAGCCAAGTCTGTGCACGCATGGCCCTCAAAGCTGGAATTGTCTAGAATGTATTTGTTTGTGTGCAAATGTAGCATGACGATGCCCCTGTGCACAAAGCTCCGGGAAGGTATGGTTTAGAGTATAAAAACTCAAACCTCGACTTCAACCTCATTGAACACCTTTTGAGATGAACCCGGAACACCGACTGCACCCCAGAGCTATCAGTGCTCTTGTAGGTGAATGAACACACATCCCAAACAGCCATGCTCCAAAATCTAGTGGAAAGCCTTCCCAGAAGAGTGGAGGTTATTAAGGGGGACTAAATCTGGATTGGGACGTTCAAGGGGCACGTATGGGAACGATGAGCGGGTGTCCGGATACTTTTGGCATGCGTGAAAGCGCACTGAGGTGACTTCTGAAGCTTGTTTTGTACACGTGTTTATGTGAGAAGCTTGCTTTTCTAGCTGGCAGTGTTTTTATGCAAGCCCACGCACGTGTGAGGGGCGTGCCCGGATCAGACGCCCTGCACTGATGATTCACTTCAGGACTCTTCAGTGTGCTTAATGACAGGTGCTGAGCAGGAACGCAAAACCAGACCATGTTAAACACAGAAAACGATGCCTCGACATGCACAGACACTGACGAGCTGAATTTTGCTGAAGCAGTCAGATTTTGGGTTCTGGATTGATGTTTTAGTGCACATGCATTAAACCTGAGATAAGTGTGAATGCACTGTAGTGCTATTTGGAGATAATAACATCTAATAGGGAAATAACTGAGCGTTGTCGGCTGAGCTGGAGTGATGAGGCTGATCGTACGGAACATCCTGGCTCATTTGCCAAACCACTTTTTCCACATACATTAACAACACGTTGTACTGATACTAACTATGAATCAGTAATCAATATAAAACCTGTCGAAGTGGATGATACAGTACAGCATACCCTATTTAGGTTTGCTATCACTCCTACCCGGAGAGCACGGCCGGTTAGCTCTCTTAGGCTCTTGGTCATGGGTGGCTGTGGCATTGAATTTGATTACATACAGAACAGGGAAAACAATAATAATGTACCGATCCATGACTTTTATGAACCACCACCATCTAAAAACAGCTGTAGACGTTAATGTTGTTTTCAAAACCCCTCTGCTTTAATCTGGATATACACAATAATCTCTTGTGGAAAGTTCTTGCCAGAGGGTGTCATTTTCCTGGTTTTGTTTGGGTACCAGTCTCATCTCTTTATGCTTTCCAGCCATATAGAGGTTGTTGCTGTTACTATGGGAATATTTCTGATATCACAGCAAATACCTTTTTAGATACCGTTGCTGATGTCTCTGTCGCCTTTAGGCTTTCTATGTTACCGGTATACTTTATCACAGAAATATAGATGATGTCCTCCAGTGAACTAAACCTACAGTACACTGTACACCTTCAGTGAAAGAACTTAACGTGTTAATGAATATTCAGTTAAATTATTATGCTTATACTTTGAGTAGGATGATTAGATTGATGCCAACCCTTTTTCTGTGTATTCAATTCAAAATGGGTGACAGCTTTGATTATAAAAAGTGTTCGGTTTGCCTTTTAGCCGGTCTCGAATTATCTTTTGTATCAAGCCATTTGTTCCTCACGCTTTCTTTGCAACACATCTCATTATTCTTGTGCAATATTGATTTTTTTTTTTTCCTACTTGCAATTTACTAGGGGTGTAAAAATAAACTCCGGTCATGATTCACTTTTGAACCAGAAATGAAGATAAATTGACACAGGTTTGTCTGCAAAACTAAATAAATTGGCAAATTTCTACAAACAGAGCTGTAATATTGTAACTAAAATATACTACATCCCATATTAAACCCCCCCCAGAAATTTGATCGTTCATTGATTCAAACTTAACGAGCTCTGTAGCACCCGAGGCGTCGTTTTAACTTGAAACCGAGCTCCAAAGTCGGCTAAAATGCCCGACTTCCTGCGTGTAATTCCTAACGATCACCTTTAACGTGATTTGTGAAGTCTTGGATTTGATTGCAGACCTATTTCATTCTGTCCTCTTTTTCTCTTTCATCTGATGCTAATTCAGTCAAACGTGCCCTGGTAAGAAAAAAAAAAATAATCCAAAGCATTCTGTACTTTTGAGTATGTGAGACAGGGAGGTAGGACTTCCAGACAATTTCATTTAACAATAGTTCGGAACATCTGTGCAAGTCATTCCAGAGTAATGTGTCTATTTGCTCATTTCCCATTTTATTAGGGAGAGAAAAACTTCTTATTCTAGCATGCTCTGCTGTAAAAAAATAATAATAATAATAAATGCAGAGCCCAATGCTTTGGCAAGGCTAATAATGTAATCTAATCAAAGACTACATCTCATTCACGTTTAGCTTCTCCACTATGGAAATGATTCTAATCATACTTTTAATTATAAATCTATTCAATCCTTTTGATCATATTAATCATTTTAACTGTTATATATAAATGGAATAAAATATAAATGGAATATAAATTGAATTATGATATTCCATGCTGAATGCACTTAGGAACTGATTACCCCTCATGTGAGGAACACTGTATTAGTGTACATGTTTGAAATGATGCAAGTTGTTGACTGTAGCCTGGAGGCTATAATGCATGAAGGAGAGAGGAGCCTGGGCCTCCTTTAGTGCTGAGCTAAGCTGGATTTCTGAGCTAAACTGTGCTTCTCTCTGATCCTGCTGCATGTGAGCCTAATTACAGCCAAACTGAAAGTCCATGTATAAAAAAAAGAAAAAGTTTCTTTCCACCCACAAGGTTTTTCTGGGACACCATAAAAACATTGTGCAAGATTGTTGTCAGCGAGGGGCATTGCTCCGTCTTGCTGAACGAGCTTTAAAATTGGATATGAATGTTCAGTGTTCATGCTCTGATTCACTCTTCAGTTTGTGTATTTCTGTTTTGGTTACCGCTCTAAACAATTTACAGGTGGCTCAAGCATATCGGTTAACTAGGACGGAGTCTGGAGCTAGGAGGAAAAGCCGGAGCTGTGTTCAGATAGCAGAACATGAATTTTTTTTTTTTTTCTCTTAATTTTATGATTTTAAAAATTTTTTTATTAGACTCGGCATTGCAGATTACAAGTAACCAAAACAGTCTGTCCTGACTGGTGTCACATTTTACTTGTGTATCAGTTTCCATAGTAAAAGGCCCAAATATGAAAATACAGATGCTGAAATTCATGATAAGTGACCTTTATTGCGTCAGGTTGTTCACCCTGATGTGTAGATGTGTAGTCATGCGCAAGGTTGGGTATTGTTGCGCTTTTATTGATTATACGTTTCTGCTCGCCGAGCCCGGGTCTTGTTAAATAATAAATAAATAAAATAAAATAAAAAATAAATAAATAAACTGCTCTATCATCCGGAGATCGCTAGTTCGAATCCGGGTGATGTTATAGCTGCCGAGCTCAGAGAGTAAGATTGGCCGTGCTCTCAGGGTGGGAGAGGCAGCATACGTTCTCCCTTCCATGTCAATCAGACACTGTCCAGTCACGGGCGTCTGTGAGCTCATGCATACAAGAGGTGGGCTCCCCGCTCCAGAAAGTTGCATGAGCAGCAGCTCGAACAAGGGAGGAAGGACTGATGGGTGGGAATTAGAGACGACTAAATTAGGGAGAAAAATGGGGGAAAAAAGAAGTGACCTTTATTGCGTCAGGTTGTTCACCCTGATGTGTAGATGTGTAGTCATGCGTACAGTTGGGTATTGTTGCGCTTTTATCGATTATATGTTTCTGCTTGCCGAGCCTGGGTCTTGTTAAATAAAAAAAATTACAAATAAACTGACGCTTGATAGACAGTCCCTTAGCGAAAGGGATAAACTGACTCTTAGTGTTAGCTGTATCTGGGGCGTTATTGCGGCTGGGAGACCGTTACGCATCAAACACGGCGTATTCCTTCAGATTCTCTGCGTTTTGAAGTAAATCCTTCGTCATATCAGAGGTGCGTATTCCTGTGTCGTTATGTAAGCCAAACTGTCGCGTGAGCACGCGCTGCAGTCAGCCAAAGTCCAGGATGTAAGCAGAAGCGTCGTTTCTGACATGCTTCGTTGACTTACTGAGTAACAAATGACACGACTTTAGGTCTGCGCAGACGTAGTGCAGCTTTTATGGACCGTAATAAAATTACTCTCAGCGCGGTTCACTCAAAACACGCAAGGTGGGAACCGGTAAGCAGAAACGAAACGCACGCCTCTTATGTAATCCGTAGTTCTTGGAAATTGTTATTATTACCCCAAATCCAGTCACGCGTTCAGCTCCGATCACGCCAACTAAAACGTTAAGAGCATGCTGTGAGCTGCTTCTATGACTGTGGGAACTACAGCTATGGGAGATTTAGATCTAGACAGTACAGGGTCCTCCTTTCACTTCGACTTTCGTCCGTGTTCTCGTTGCAGATATCTAAACGTGCACCGAGCGGTGAGAAATCCAAGCTGACTCGGATGACCCCGAATGGGATTTTAATGTGTTTTGAAACCATCAGAGTATGGCTTCAGCCTGTTGCTGAAGAAAAAAAAATCTCCTGCTCAAGTTAGATACCACAACCCAGAAAAAAAGCGAAGCAGATTCGAGTCGCCTGACTTCCGCGATCACGTGCAGCAGAGGCGAATTAACAGAAGGGGGGAAAAGGCACAGCTTAAGGTTGCAGATGTTTATGCCATTCCCTAAAATGTTAAGTGTTCAAATGGAAAGTACATTTCAGTAAACGTAGGCCGAATTTAACTGGCACTGGAAAACAGAATAAAAAGCATTCTACCACAAAGGCAGTTTTTTAAACTCCCCAAACACGTCCTGACTGCGGTCGCGCTTGTCTTTGAGAGCAGACTGAATGGCAGACCAGTAATTCAGGGACTCTTTTCAAATCATGTCCAAAATAGCCCAGACAAATTATGCTTTGTGCTCGGGTCTTTTTTGTACAGGGTAGTTGCCAGATTACTGGTTTTTGACAAAGTTTAAAGGCGGTTTAACAGAAGCTCAGGCTCTTTGGTGTTTAACCTTCGGTTTTCTTCATGCGCAAGTATTTTTGTTTTGTTTGTGTCAGTAATGAAGCACGTTTCCTGATTCATACTCGGGCTGAACCGAGTGTCGTGATGATCGTAAGCACGGGCTAGCTGTAGAACCGGGTTGTTTCTAAGCCTGCTTTTTAGAGGAGCCGTCAGTGCGAGTCCTCAGGCGCAGTTGGGCAGGAAAGGAATGCTTGTTTTGGATGGCAGCCCACAGCTTCAGCTCTCGAGCACTGTTCTCTCACGTTCCCCCTCCTGCAAGGTAGAACACACTGCTTCTGCTCACATCCCACATACCTCCATAATAAAAACCAGGTATTTGCTGGCTGGAGGATTAAGACAAGGAAAGTGGCCACTTGACCTAATTGAGGTCTTGCTGCTGTTAAAAAAGGCGACCGGACATTTTTATGCGGCTTCATACAGCAAGCTGATTTTAATTGATAGTTTGTCACCACCACACAACAGCATTTCCCCCTGGGGCTGATGCAATACATCGATCATTCTCAAACCCAGAGCAGGTTCATGAAGAGGTCAGCAATTAAACGTGATGCCGCCTGTCAGGCTGGCGATGCGGCCTGCGCATAGATTCATTTCACTTTGTTCAGCCAAGCTGAAAATATCACCTTATACTCGGGGAGAGGCTCAGCCCAAGGCTGAGGGATCACATGATCGCCTGCACTACCTTCCGAAATTGAAATGCTAAGGAGCTCCGCGAAAGCCTGCCGCCGCTCCGAGCCGAGACAAGGTACGCGAGGCAGAGCATACAAAACAGGCCCTGTCACACCAAGAAAGACAGCGCAGAGAGAGACACTGAGGGGGAACGACAAGGACGGAGAGAAAATGAATGAGAGAACGAGAACAGGGATGGAAATTAAAGTCACGGCTGTAATGATTTTCTGTTACACTTGACTGTGTTCCATCTCGTGCCAGGAAGAGACGTGTGATTGGATTTGCGTTAGGAAGCCACTCTGTGTGATTAGGCATTTGCCCACACGGAATATAAAGGAGCTTGTAAGCAGGCCAGGTTTTTAATATTCTGAAACTTGGACTCTTCTACTATGGTGGCTGCAATTCAGAGAAGTGACGAGTTGTGAATTAATTCCGAGCTCATATCTTTAGTGACTTCATGTACATAATTGTGGACGTTGCCATTTTATCTGTACAGCGATTGAAAAACTCCCATAGCATTAACATTTTAAAGGTGGAAGAATTTTTTTTCCTTTATGTGTATAAATAGCTCTGATTTGTAGAACATGTTTTAAAACCTGTTGGGAAAACGACTTTCCAGTCTGGAATGCCTGTTTGTGTTTGGATTCCACTGTAGATCCTGGGGGCGGAGCTTCATTAACACAGACGGGAATTATTTGAATGTCAAACCCACCTTACTTGCTTACCTAATGCACCTTTAATTAAGGCAGTTAATTAAGTTGCACCATGACGCCTAATTTTTATATTTTCTCTGTTTTCCTCTTCAACGCAGGTCCGCTGGATGATGTACTGGATCGTGTTTGCGCTTTACACAGTAGCAGAAACCATCGCAGACCTCACTATAGCCTGGTAAGACTGACAGCACACTAATCACACGCATTAACCTCGCTCGACACTAGCGCTTCATTTGCCTGATTGCATGTGGTTGGTGTCAAACCAAACAAACAAGTCTCTCGATTCAGGGACTTGCAGACGCCGGCCCAGGACAACAATCTCGCTTTAATGAAATTAAGTTGCCTTTTTAATTTGGGATCACTGAAATCAGTCTGTTGGAATACACACTTTAATGCGTGTGTAATTATTTTGTCTGATTAATAGGATGCAATTTGTGTCTCTGTATCTCTGTGTATGAAGGTTTCCCCTCTATTATGAAATAAAGATTGCCTGTGTGATCTGGCTCGTGACTCCCTACACTAGAGGAGCCAGTTTAATCTACAGAAAGATCCTACATCCTCTACTGACTTCCAAAGAAAGGGTAATTGTGCTTTTTAATTCACCTTAATTGCTCCCAGCGATGGCTTGTGGCTAATACTCCATATTAGTGTTATCCTTAACTGTTCAGTTACACTAACAGTACGGAAACTTGTATAATTGTGACTTCTGCTGTATATTATGATGTTTCACTCTGTGCCTCTGTGAGTGGCGATGTAGAGCAGTTTAACGCTTTGCACACAATACTGTCTCCACGGCAGAAATACAATTATGTTTTATAGTTTGCTTCCTGTTAGTGTGAACATGACGACCATAATTTCGATGACAGTAATGTAGTTCTGCCTCATGCCTCCCTAATTACACAAAATGTGAGTTACAGGCGCTTTTTTAAATCCATACATCGATTTTTATATATTTATAGAAGTCTAATAACTGGTAATTAACCATAACGCTGTATTTAAACCCACTTAAGCCCGCTGTAGCCTCAGCCTCAGAACCCATCATTGTCTCCTGCTATTGTATCTCATCCGCCTTTTGATGTGATGTTCATTCCGAGATGCTTTTCAGCTCACCTCAGCTGTAACGAGTGGTTATTTGCTTATTAGTTGTTATCTGCTTCTCACTGGGTGTTTTTTGTTTTCGGCGCCATTCTGTGTCAATTTCTGAGACTGGGGTGCGCTAAATTACTCAAATCAACCCATCTGGCTTCAGCAAAACCATCACACGGCCACTGAGAAAGTCACCGAGATGATTTTCGTTCTGTTGTGAACATCAACCTGTTGTCCAGGAGTCTGCGGGAGTTTATGCACTGTATTGCTGCCACATGATTGGCTGATTTGCATAATTAATAAATTAAAAAGGCTGCTGTTTATATGAAACACTTATCGGTTATGTTTATTTAATAATTTTCTTTTACAAATTATATTAGTAAGAATGTTAGGGCATGGGTGGCTCAGTGGTTAAGGTGTTGTGTTGGTGAATAGAAGGTTGGGGGTTCAAGCCCCAACACCACCAAGCTCCCACTGTTGGGTCCTTGAGCAAGGCCCTTAACCCTCAACTGCTCAGTTGTATAAATGAGATAAATGTAAGTCACTCTGGATAAGGGTGTCTGCCAAATGCCATAAATGTTAGGTATTTATCATATTTCCTGAAGGTGTATGTGTATGCTGAATCGTCAGCTACACTATCCGCTGTAGAATTTGCCATGGTGTTCTGAAATCAGGTTTCAGGACAGTCAGAGTTAAAAAAAATTCCATTTCAGCCCACCTGAAATTCATTCCAGTCCCGATTTTATCTGCTATCTTGTTTTGAATCTGCTTGCACGAACCTCTAACCTTCACTTTATTTCTCTTCAAGGAAATCGATGACTACATCGTTCAAGCTAAAGAGCGCAGCTATGAAACAATGCTTCACTTCGGCAAGCAGGGCCTAAGTATAGCAGCTACCGCAGCTGTCTCTGCAGCTGTCAAGGCAAGTGACAAACTGCATGACCGTGTGGGTGTGTGTGTTTGTGTGTGTGTGCGCTCATGTGCGCTACTGCTCTTGTCTCTGGGTGTGTTTGTGTAAATGTATCTGCTGTTTGTCTGGGCGTATGTATTCAGAGGCCATTCTTCTGTTCTGTCCTTTTTGGTTTTGTTTATATTAGGGTTGCCCCATAGCGTGGAATTGTAGACGGTGAATTCTTTTTGTCATCTTTATTTCCTTTACATTTTGGCTTCCTTATTGTAATATAAATCAAAGGCAGAAAACTTCTCTGTAATCCTTTTCATAACATGTCAGTCTGTATCAGCTGAGGTCTTCGTTAAAATGAGTACATGTGGTTTACCAGAACAAAGGAGAAAGTGGATAGATAGATAGATAGATGGATG
>JAOVVG010000054.1:17708768-17720145 GCA_028566375.1 Leptodoras nelsoni | reverse complement strand
GCCCCACCCGGGGATCGAACCCGGGTCCTTCTTGCTGTGAGGCGACAGCGCTATCCACTGCGCCACCGTGCCGCCCGAGTGAAAAAGTGATTCCTTTTATATTTTTGAATAACAACACTTCAAAATAATGTGCAGTTTTCTTGGGTAAAAACTTTCAAAGCCTCTTTCAAAGTTTGCTTCACGGTGCCTTTTGTTTTGAAGCTGCTAGGCTGTTAATGAGGCTGAAGACACGTGCTAGTGAGGATGGAGCCCTCTGCTGTTCAAAAAATGCTATTACATACATTAGACGGCATTATAAACGGAGCACGTTTGATATCGTGATATGTCCACGATGCACATCGTCACATTTTTGCCTCGCAATATGCATCGTGGCACGATGTACCGTTACAAATTCTATTTATTTTTATATTTTTTTGATTTTTTTCTCCGATTTTCTCCCTAATTTAGTCGTCTCCAATTCCCACCCATCAGTACTTTCCCTCCCATGTCACACGACGAGCTGCCAGTCAGGGAGGGCAAAGCCATCACATGCTTCCTCCGAAACACGTGACGCAAGCCGCCGCCTCTTTTTGAACTGCTGCTCATGCAATTTTCTCTTGTATGCATGAGCTCACAGTCGCCCGTGACTGGACAGTGTCTGATTGACATGGGAGGGAGAACGTATGCTGCCCCTCCCTCCCTGAGAGCACGGCCAATCTTGCTCTCTGAGCTCCCGGTTACAGGCAGCTATAGCATCACCCGGATTCGAACTAGCGATCTCCGATTGATAGGTCCGTTGCGCCACTCGGGAGCTAGTCTCAATATTTTTATCTCGGAACTCTACATTATCACATAATTTGACTTCTCAAAATACTGACTTATTATTTAAATATTTTTGCTCCGCTTCTTCAGTTATTGCAAATTAGGTTGAACAATATTGAATGTTTGGCTATGCATGCCAAAATAATAATTTATGTTCTTATCATGATGTTGGATTTTTAACTGCCCAGTCTTTTAAAACACAAATGTGGAATCGGAGAGCATGTATGCGTAACGGTATTCAGTGTTTGAACTCATGTTAGCTTTCAAATGTCCCTCCATACAAAGCTGGCTAATTAGGTTATCCGGCTATAAAGAGCTTTGAAGTGTGCACTAGTTAAGAGTAAGAGAGTGTTATGCAAGTCAACATTTTGAGATAGAGTGTCTGATATTGCAGGTAATAAGTCAGACTTCTGAGGTTTAAAAGTTAGAATCATGACATGCTGCTGCTTCAAAATAAAGAAAACCAAATGTTATGCAATTCTTACGGTTTATTTAAGGAGAAGCACCATTTGCTGCATTCCCTCCACTAGCTTCCTGTATCTGCCCACACTGGATTTAATCTACTGATGCTTGCCTACAGATCCAAAAATGGATCAGTGTCCACCTACCTTAAGACGCTCATGCTGCATCTTGCTCCCTCTGAGCTTCCAGCACAACTCGACTGAACCCACCAACCCCCCCGGCACTCAGGTGGTGGGATGAAGTGCTGCTGCTGAGTTACTGTCTGTCCTCAAACATAGACTTTCCTTCTCATTAGCCACTTGCCAGCTGCATTTAAATGAATGCATCTTGTGACTATTTCACCAATAAACACTTTGCATGCTATATACTGCAAACCCAACACATTCTCAAATGAAATTAATTAGAAAATATCTCTTTATTTATTAAATAAATAAACGCTGGAGCACCAGGATTGCTCAGAGTTCCTTAAGTAGCTGGCAGGCGTGGGATCAAAAACGGTTTCAGGCATTTAATTGCCACTAATTTGGCTTTATTCGTTGTTATGGATTTTTTTTTTTATGCCTTTTTTTTTCTACTTCCTTTTAGGACCGTGAAGAGCAGGAGGTCTCAACGTATTGTATCTGATTCAAGTTCGCGCTTTCAGACTCCAGTGAAGAGCCAGTCCTCTGCTCTGCAGGCCCACAACAGCAGCATGCACAGCTGTGCTGCGAGCGACGCCTCACTTCTGTCCTCCCTGCTGGATGAGTCAAGCATCCAGGAGCGCACACTCGTCGACAGCTTCTGGGGTCAGTGCACCGCCTATGATCATATCAGATATTCTCAGCCATTCTGAGTGATTGATAATTTTTTTTTTTCCTCCGTTCCTCCTGATTTAGGATTGGATAAGGATGGCGATCTTAAAGGTATTTCTTATTTTAAATCGTTATGTTAAAGATTTTTTTTGTATGTACAATACAGGTTAATGGAGATCTCTGGCTAAACTGAGTAAGTGTGGGTGTGTCGCACAATAGTAATCCGTGACTCCCTGTTTCACTGGGTGTGTACTGTGTTTGTGTGTGTATATGAGGTGGCACAGACGTCAGATTCGCTTAGTCATAATACCAGGTGCTTTACCTTATAAGCGTCACAAATACTCGGCACTTCAATCTGCATGTTGCCCTAAAAAATAGCATGTTGATGCATCTATTGCACTATTTAGGCATTCTAATTAGTGTTCAGTATGTGGTTTGAACCACAGTCAGGATTTGGCAGCTGCCAAAATTCTTGTTCAGGTAGCATGCATGCATTTTAATGGTTGAGAAACCGGACATGAATACCAGCTTGATGAACACAGACTTCCCGGATGCTTCCTTTTTAGATCAGACTCTCCATGCAGACCACAGCTTCTCTCTTAACAACAGCGGCACGCACGTGGCTCAGACTCAGACCTCCACCATGCACAGCGGATACATCTGCAATAACTGTGTTACCAGCCAGTCTGCTCGGAAAGATGCACTCCAAGCCTACACCTCTCCCAAAGCCTGCTCCTCCTCCTCCTGTTCTTACTCCTCAGCCGCTCAGTACAGCACCATGGTGGATGGAGCTGCCTCGGCTGCCAGCACGGCCTTCTCCTCTCCCCACACTACAGTGTACAGCCGAGAGCGGAGCCGCCGACACAGAGTCGGTGAGAGATCTCGATTTCTGTAAGGTCCTGCCAAAGCGTGGGGGCGTGTTATGTGGTTTGCGCATTTTAAATTTCCTTTTTTTATGCTCGGCACAAGCTGCACTTTGGAGTCCTGCCGGTTTATTGTCATTCTGCTCATTTGTTTTATAGTATGCTCATTTGTTTTCTTCTGGTTCCTAGTACGGTCAGTGACCGATTATGTTTCGGATCATAATCGAAGTTCTGAGCATCGTAATCCCATCGTTTTGAGACTTCCCGGTCTCATAATCCTAATCTTTGATTGATATCTTGATGTCGCTTTTATAAATGTTTCTTATTGGCTGGTCTTAACGATACCATGTTGGATTGCAGGTTATTGTGGAGCAGTGTGTTGCAGTACATGGAGGTGTGCTAATATCTGGGTGTGGTTTGTCTGTAGGTGTGCTCGGAGTGCTCTCGGAGACCTCCCTGCATTACAGCAGGAGAGTGTGTGCATCTGTAGTGTGTGTATTTACCATACTCATGCAGAGCGTTCTCAAGACCTGCCGACTAGGCAAAGGTACCAGCTTTCCATCTGCTCCTGAACTCGATTCCTGCTCTATTTGAGTCTTCCTGCTTTTAGTGAACACACACTCTGTGGTCTACCTGGCTCTCTGTTGCTTTTCACTGGACCTTCTTAACTGGTGCATGAACTTTTCACCTTGTTTTACTTTCTCCCCTCTGGTTTTTAGTGGCGGGGGTGTGTTTTCATTTCTTACCAGCACCCGTATTTGTTTAATGAATTCGTTTGATCGTGTGTGAGCAGGTTGGAATGTAACCATGACGAGAGAGAGTAAACACCGCTTTTGGCCGGGTCTTTTATTTATGCTGCGAGATAACTTCTAACATCAGTTTAAATCTGGGAAGCGGAGTGTGCGCTAGACTATCCATAGAGTCAAACACACGGCTAGGAAACTAGTAGACCAAAAGGAAAAAATACTACTCATTCTAATTTGTTATAATTTAAATATGAATAAGCAAACCCAGTGGATAGGGGAGTACCTGGGCAGGAAACACCACAATGCCTTGGTGGTTATCTGTTGATATTAGGACACTGTCAGTGTTTTCTCCATAATGAAGAAATATATTTAGTTCTCATCTTGTTTTTTTTCCCTCCTTTCATTTTCATGAAAATGTGACTTGTGTATTTGACTGGACTAACACACTGGAATGGCTCCTGTCCCTATCAGCACCTCGTGTTAGGATTCACACTGAGATTCACACTGCATGCAGATCAGTGTCCACGCATCTACTCTCTTAATGCTCCAAGATTCAGAACTTTCTTTAATCTCGCTTCAATGTCCAAGGTTTCTTATGATTTATAAGGTTACAAGTTGTATTTGTGTTGATGTTTTATGGACGTGTGTGTTAATGTCAATCTCTCTCCAGTCCAGCTGTGCTCACTGGCAGACAGGTGTGTGAGGGTGTGCAGGAGAGCAGGCGCCTCTTCAGCTGCAGCCCTCACACTGCCAGCTCAGTTTATTGGGTTGAGGAAGACCAGCTGTGGCAGCGCTAACGGAGGTAACAGCGCAGGCTCGGGCACGGCTGTCTCTAACCACTTCAGTTCTTTGTACGAACGCTAACACCACTGAAAGTTTCTTTTCTAATCTAAGCGACTCTTCCGGCACTTGTCTGTCGTATCACCTACAGTCACCTACAGTCTTTCATTTCTGGTGTTGTCCTGTCACAGATAAGCCGGTCTCAGCGTCGCAGAATGAAGTGTTGATTCACATTCTTTCATTCTGTATTCGCTTCTCACGCCGCGCTTCAAGTCCTTCAAGGCACTTTTTACCCATCGACCATTTCTTCAGCACGTCCAACACAGTTTAACCCTTCAGGCAGAAGAGTTGTGCTCAACGTATTACACATAAACAAATGGCTTTCTCTCCTGTGGGCATTACCTTGGTTACATGCAAATCTTCCCTGTCTTCATCCACCCCTGCACAGCCTAGGCTCTGATCAAAGGCATAAAGGCAAAGAGGGCAGACGCAACTGAGGGAATAGAATGATTTTTTTGTTTTGTTGTGCTGGTTTTCTGTAGGTCATGCTAGTTTCTGTGGAACCATGAATGTAAATGAAATGGTGACTCAAAAGGACCCGCACACTCTTAATGGCCCTCTGTGTAAGTACAGCTCTACATTACACGTCTCTCTCTCGCTTACACTCTGCCTCTCTCTCTTACATACACACACACACACACACACACACATATATATACAAAGAAGCCTTACCAGAGGTACACTCTCTAAGTTAGAATGGATTAGGTAAGATGACACATAATGGATTGGAAACTGCTTTCTGAAATCTTTAGCCAGGCTTTTTAGTGCCTTGTTTCCAGAAATGTCTTTTTTCCACTACCTGTGGTATAGGAACCGTTGTAGGTGTGTTGATTAGTTTGCCTGGTGTAATGCTGAACAGGAGATGAGTCACATCCTCGTGCACAGCACAAAAAAAACAACCTTTAGTGATTCACCAAAATGCATGGCAGCAGAGCTTAAGCAAACATTTGTTCAAAAAAGACGACTGTTCACTTATCTATGGAAACTGACAAAATGGTTTGCTTACAATGGTTTACTTGATAAATTGCATGCATGATCTTTATTTTCTTTATTGCCGTGCTATTTTGAAACCCAACAGGCGACGACTGCAAAGAGAAACATACTCCGAGGACACTCACGGTCTCCACAGGGTCTTCCGGAGCCCCGTGGCTAGTAGAGGCTCTGTGGGTCCTTGTAACATTCACAGGTTTTGTACTCACTGGTTCTTCACTTGCTTTCTATTCTGTTCCAGTTTTGTGGATATTTATGTGCATCTTTAATACTGTGTATTGGGACTGAAACTGTGTTGTAATCAAATCCGTGACGTGTAAATAACTTTGCTTCCCCCTTCCCGTTGATGGTGTCCAGGCAGCAGTGTGGTAAAGGCGGGCCAGGACGTTTTTTCAGCAGCCTGGTTTACCTGCAGGAAGAGTCTTTCTATTCTCTATTTGGCTGCAGTATCTCCAGGTCATTATGATGGGATTTTCAGCTTCTTACAAAGTCCCTGCATGAGACCTTCTATCCAGTCGCAAGACTCCTGGGCACTGTCTGCTTCCCTAACCGCTTTTAATCCTGTTTCAAATACTGTACCTTTGTGCCTTCTCTCAGTAACATCATGCCTCCGTGTCTGCGCGAAGGCAAATCATTCTAGTCTTCACAAGCATGAACTCTTAGTCATCGGTGAAAACTTTTGCCTTGCCTTGCCTTGGCAGGGGGACAGTATTTAGCTTTTGTGAATTACTCCAGCTTTGTCTGTTCTGAGCCAGAAAAAGAGGTGTTGCTTTGTAGCTGTTTGGTTAAAGCCACAATCAGGCGATTCAGAGCGCTAACACACTGACGTGAATAACAAGAAGCATCCGTGGGAGTGTAAAAAGGCAGTCGTTTAAAGAAACTAATTTGATTAGACTGAATTGACCTGCAGTTGTGGCTGTAACTGTAACAAAATCAGAGTTTTCAAATATTGTTGAGGAAACTGTGCTTCTCTTGCTAACACGTTGACTAACACAGCGAAGTGAAGATGTGTCTTCCTCCTACTCCTCCTCTCAGCTGATAACCTATTCCAATCTCTGTGGCCGCAGCCCCTGCAAACTCCCTAACCTATCGTGCTTATCTTCTGTGTGACCTGATTTATGGATTGATTGTATGTGTGTGTGTGTGTGTGTGTGTGTGTGTGTGTGTGTGTACGTACATACATGCAGGCAGCGCAGCTTACGGTGCATTACAGTGGCTGGGAACGGCATGGTACCAGCTGGTCACGCTCATGTCTCTCTTCAACGTCTTTTTCTTGACCAGGTGAGTTTTCATAAGCTTTCAGATTTGTATGTGTGTGTATTAACCTGGCAAATTCCCTTTTAAATGCATTTCTTCACCGTTTTCACAGTGTATTTGAAGGCAAACAAGCCTAAATTCAGTCTGTCGTAAACGGCTGTAGCGAATGATTATTTTGATCCTTTCCTAATCTGTATTTTTTTTTTTTTCTATGAATCAATTATTTGTCACTTTTAATGTGTTAAAATCTGATTCTTTGCAGCATATTAACCAACAGTACTACAGAACTCTTTATTAACTATAAGTACATTTCTATAAGTTCACTAACTACAATATAAGATAAGTATGTATTATATTAAAACATACTTTTTGACTCAAGTCAAATGAAACGTCTGCTGGATGTTTCCTTCACTGAAACACTCCGATACTAATTTAATTTTGCTTGCTGTGTGTGGAACGGACACACAAGCTTTTGGGTTTCAATGTCCACAATAAGCGAGTCGACCCGTTTTAGGATTGATTTTCCTGTGAACCAAAAGCAGGATTGATGACTTTACACGCAAGACGTTATATTAAACAGTATATTTTACAGTATATTGTACGCTAAGACTATATAATTTCTTCTGAATACTGAAACATTTATGGCATTAGGCAGACACCCTTATCCAGAGTGACTTACATTTTATCTCATTTATACAGCTGAGCAGTTGAGAGTCAGGGGCCCAACAGGGGCAGCTTGGTGGTGCTGGGATTTGAACTCATGACCTTCCGATCAGTTGTCCAGTGTCTTACCCACTGAGCTACCACTGCCTATAATCCATATAATCCAGCCATATAATCAACCCTACTACTAACAAGCTGATCGATTCTTCACTGCTCTCTGTCCAACACTGCAGGACATGAGTTGTTTTTGAGACGTGTTCAAAACTAATGACTGGTCTCTTTCTGCAGGATCTTTCCTCTACTTCAGAAACTTTTCCTGATCATTCTTCCCTTTGTGCTTGCCATTGGTGAGTTTGGCCATGCACCTGCACTCATATCAGAGACCCCTGTGTACTTATTTCCATTGAGAAACCTGATCTGTTTTCTGCTTCCTAGCCGTCCTGTGGTACTGGGGATTGATCAGCCTCTCGACCCTTTGGCCTGTAGCAAATGTGACTATAGAATCACCCATAAATGAAGCCCTTGATGTTGAGCCTGATATCCCGTTATTGGACAAAATCATTGAGGTTCAGCCTGATATCGCCGTATCAGAGGCAAACCCTCAGGTAAACGAAGATCTCGTCTATGTATATAAGTTTATATGCCTATAAAGTTTAACCACTGTGGAATTAAAACGTTTGTGGCTTCAGCAGGAGCAGCCGGTTGTGTATAAGGTCGATTCTGAACGACTGGAACGGATAGAGCAGAGCCTGGGGTTGCTGTGGGATAAGGTAACGGCGTCGGGTGGCAAACAGAAGGAGCAGCACGCCGAGGTGCTGGGTCTGTGCAGCGCACTAAAAAAAGAGCTGCATACGAACACTGATAAAGAGGCCATGGGCCAGTGGGTGGGCACGCTTCTAGAGAAAAGATTAACCCTGCTAAGAGAAGAGATGGAGAAAGAGATTGAGCACTCGCAGAAGGTATGTTTGTGAAGAACCTATGCCCGTGTTTCTGGGCGATAGCTGAAGATTAAATGACACTTTGACGACTATTAAAGCGCAGCTTCCTTTTGTCTTATTCCTCCAGCATCAGGAAGAGTTTGAAGCCGGGTATCAAACCCAGGTGTCCCGGCTAGCCAAGATTGAAGCTCTTCTTCAAGAACTGTCACTAAAAACAGAGGTACAGTAACTTACTACCTGATCCTATTCACATCTCATTACTGTATGGCTCTTGTAACTGAATGTGTGTTCTGATTTTATTTAAAGGAATTACAAACAAGACAAGAGACTGAGACAATATCTACTGTCAGGTCTGTCCATTATTATAATTATTACCATAAGAGTTATGTCTGTGTGTGTGTCTGTGTGTGTCTCTCTCTGTCTCTGTCTGTCTGTGTGTCTGTGTCTCTCTGTCTGTGTGTGTGTGTGTGTGTGTGTGTGTGTAAAATTTATTTAATTACCACATCAAAATTGCTATAAGGAAAGACATGGTATCCGTAGAACGATTCTGTGTGTGTGTCTCTCTGTCTGTCTGTCTGTGTGTGTGTGTGTCTGTCTGTCTGTCTGTCTGTCTGTCTCTGTGTGTGTGTGTTTGTAAAATTTATTTAATTACCACATAAAAATTGCTATAAGAAAAGACATTGCATCCGTAGAGCGATTCTGTGTGTCTCTCTGTCTGTCTGTGTGTGTGTGTGTCTCTGCGCGTGTGTGTGTCTGTCTGTCTCTGCGTGTGTGTGTGTGTGTCTGTCTGTCTGTCTCTGTGTGTGTGTGTGTGTGTGTAAAATTTATTTAATTACCACATCAAAATTGCTATAAGGAAAGACATGGCATCAGTAGAGCGATTCTGATCACGTCAAAAAACAGACTTTATTACAATGAAATATCACAAATTACAGCCCATCTGTACACATTTAATAATCTGTACTGTCGTCAGAACTGCACATGTCTGCTGTATAGCCAGGATAGTGACGGGTGTAGAGAAAAGTTTCTGGAAGGATAAGGTTCTACTTCATGAACTGATGGCAATTATAGAGGACAGCATCCATCTAGTTAACTAAGAATACAGTGACTGTGTGATGCTAGATTTTGCACTTCTTTCTAGATTTACCCAAAAGAGTGAAATAGTGCTGTATAACTAGTATGTGATTTGTGAAATTTGTTTTAGTGCTCAGCAGAACTACAAGGGAATTTTTGCTGCAAAGTCTCAAACACCTGATCGTGACTCTTTCCGTAGTGGGGAAATGGATAGTGCTTTACACGCGACTCTGCTGGCACAAGTGCGCAAACTGGAGGAGGCTCTGAGCAGCATCAGGGCGGACCTGCAGGGGGTGACAGGCTGTAAAGGGAGGTGCGAACAGCTGGATTATCTTCATGACACGGTAAATCATGTCCCTGTTACTACTTAACAGCTTTATTGCGTTGTTCAAGTCATGTGACTTGACGGATTATCCATGTTAGTGGCAGTAAACATGACTGCATAAGTCATATTTGCTTTCCAGATATCTGCGCAGGTCAAGAAGGAGCTTCAGGTTCTTCTGTATGGCAGCGAGCAGGAGGACGTGAAACTGCCAGGCTCTTTGATGCAGTGGCTTTCGACTCACTTTGTGAGCAACTCGGACCTGCTGACTTCACTCAGTGCCCTCGAGCTGAGGATTCTGGGTAACTTGTCACTTCAGCTAGACGAGATGCAACAAAAACCTAGCGAAGAGACGATCACGCAGAGTGTCCTGCAAGCTACCGAGCAATCCGGCTTATCGCAAGAGGTAAAAGCAGCTGCCTTCATTCAAATGTTTTGACGATTCATTAAAACTTTTATTTAACTCGTTACTTGTCCTCACCAGGATGTCCAGCTGATTGTGCAGAATGCTCTGAAGCGCTACTCTGAGGACCGCATCGGCCTTGTGGATTACGCCCTGGAGTCTGGAGGTACAGTACTAGAACTATGCTTGTTATAGTTATGGTGGTTTGAGAAGAACCCTGAACCCAGTGTGGTTTTGGTTAGGAATTCATGTTGTAGTTAGAGATGTGCTGATTAATTCGGGGGGTTTTTTCATGGCTGCTCATACAAACACTACTGGGATTGTTTGTAATGAGTATTTTCTACGTAATGCCATATGTAACAGAGGAGCAGGTTTTTATTATTGAGAGAGTTCCCAAGAAACAAAACGACTGTTTCCAATAACCTCATCAGTGTGTGTTAATTTGCCTACTAATGCCTACAAATGCCTGATTTAATATAAAATATATAATATATAATTTACATTGTGATATTTCTGTCCTTGTAGCAAACAAAGCAGTAAAATAGATACATGCTCTATCATTTTCTTCCAGACATACAGCCATTGTTCCCTGAAACTTTTTAAGCGAATAAATATTTAGGGTTAAGAATACTGAAGACCATCTTTATGAAGGATTTTCTTTAAATGAAGGAGTAGATTTCTTACCTGCGCTCACACACAGTTAAAGGAGCATTAGGGAGCATTAGGTAGTATTGGGTATTATAGATTTAGTAAGATTAGATATGTTCATCTAGAGTTTAATGTACAAATATCAGTTTAGTTCAGTTACAATGATAATACTAATCATTATTAGCATAATAATAATACATTTGGAGATCTGTGTATATACAAGAAGTGATTGTAATTAATTATGCTTTACATTTTACCCAGCACACAATTCTTACAGTGGTGTGAAAAAGTGTTTGCCCCCTCCCTGGTTTCCTGATTTTTTTTTGCATGTTTGTCACACTTAAATGTTTCGGAACATCAAACCAATTTAAACATTAGTCAAAGACAACACAGGTAAACACAAAATGCTATTTTTAAATGAATGTGTTTATTATTAAGGCAGAAATAAAATCCAAACCTACATGGCCCTGTGTGAAAGTGATTGCCCCCTTGTTAAAACATACTGTTACTGTGGTTTCTGACACCTGTCTTTAACCACACCCAGGCCTGATTATTGCCACACCTGTTCTCAATCAAGAC
>JAOVVG010000054.1:17484554-17496902 GCA_028566375.1 Leptodoras nelsoni | reverse complement strand
GTTCCTGCCTTGCGCCCTATGCTGCCGGCTAGGCACCGGCTCTCCCGTGATCCTGAAAAGGAATAAGCGGTCAAGAAAATGAATGAATGAATGAATGATATGGTGAAGCTTTCTGCAAGCAGGCCTTGATTTAATATGTGGGACATACAGTATGTGAGTCTCCAAGGTCAGTGCTTTGTAACAGTCGGAGGTAAAGCTGCTCATTTAATTGAATTCAATTGAATAGAATTTAATTGTATTTAAAAATGTTTTAACCATGGGAGAGTCAGAGTGGATGGGGAATTTGCTTTTTTTTTTTTTTTTGACAACCTGCATATTTTTGTCTAATTCACTTCAGCAGAGAGAAAAAGAATCGGTTAAAGAATCAACTGTAGCTGCGAACAGGAATTCATTTATTTTGAGGACACATTAAATGCAATCACATGACCCTGTAGCCCTTTCTTTTTAAGCGTACTTTATGAAAAACTTCAAACATACAAAATTTATACATAATTAATGGCTAGTAAATGAATTTTGGAACAACTTATGACAGCTTACTGTAAGTGCAGTGTTTCAGTTGTAATTAATTTAAACATTTGAACACTCAGATAATTGAAAATAAAAAAATATGTATATTACAGCATGGCTCTAAAAAAAAGTACCTTTTAGTAATATAGCAGGTTTAGTCGCATGACGTCGGCCTGTGTGGTGATCGCCCATGCTTTAGTGTGTTGAGTAACAGCAACACTGAACTGTACCTCTTGGAAGGAATCAGTCACAATTTAAATGATTTTAATATATTTTTAATATATTGTCTTTTTAAAATACACTTAAGGTGTATGACAATGAGTTATCATTTAGTTTAAGTACACTTCAATATGTAAAAATGACTTTTACTGAAGTGGACTTATTATTAAGGTTATTAATGCATACAATGAAAAAAATTACTTTAAACTATTTTTAAATAATTAAAATATCATTCATAATAAATAATTAAATAAATCAAACAATATAATTGAATAAATATTTTAAAATAATTTTTTTAATAATTACATTTAATCCATTTAATTTTTAAAAAGATTTAAGTATTATTAAAAATCTTTTTTTTTAAATAAATGGCAGAAAAGTATATTTTACGTCTATTATATTATATAGAAAGTATACAAAATGAAAAACATTCAGTATTCCTTACATACTTACATAAAAATTTATTATAAGACTTGTTTTCACAAGGACAACCACCACGATCTGTTGTGAACAAACTGAATGTTTTTTACCCAAAGTGAATGATGAAGGTCATTTAACTTAACAGTAAAACACTGTGTGTAATGGTTTCTTATTTTTTGCAAAAAAAAAAAAGAAGCAGCAGCATGTAGGCTACTGTACAACGGTCCTGTAGGTTTAGCCAGAGACATCAACCAGATGTGCCTTGGCTCTCTGAAGTCTCTCTGTCTTCATGATGAAATATTCATACCAAGCATAGCACTGTTCAGCGCTACAGCTTCGCTCCAAACAGATGGCTGTGTGTAGCTGTTCACATACTGAAATAGGAGTAAATAGGAGAAATATGTATGTAGATATGTATGTATGTACAAACAAATATGTATGTAGGCCTACACATGTTGCCACTGAAATCTAGCTAGAAAAGATGAAGACAAGGATTAGTTTCATTTGGAGTCACAAGCTAAAATACTTTGTAAATTGGTAGATCGTATCTCTGAATAATACTGAGAGATTTGTTGGTTTCTAAGGGTCGTGTTTCCTTTCAGCTGACCCGTAACAGAGCGTTGCTATGAAAAAGTGTGAAAGTGAAGGAAGGAAGCTTCTCTTCTGACTATCCACTAGAGTCTGTCCCATCAGTGATAAATGGCTTTTCACGTTGACGTGGGACCCGTCTGCACATCACCGTGACATTCCTGGTCAGTCTTGATTTACTAAAGGACCAGCAAATACAGATCAGCTCTCAGAGCTCATAGCACTCCTGACATGCTTCGAGAAGCCCTGAGTGCACTCAGACAAGACAGGGATAGCTTTGGCTCTGAAGGGATTCGTACCAATTAGAGTGTATGAAGCACCGTGGTGTATGTAAAACTACCACTGATTGCAAATGAAGTTGAAAAGTTCAGTAGACGCGAGCCGGCCAAAAGACGACATCATCCGCCTCAGGCATGAGCGCCTGATCTAAGCACATAACAATGACGATAGACGTGAAACTCGCTGAGAAAGTGACACTGAAATTCCACAACCTGTTAGGCCAGTGTATGGGTTGGACCGGTTCGCCTCATGTGCTGTCCTTTTTTTCCTGGTAGAACAGAAAGAACAGTTTTAGTCGGCGAGTCGGGACAAAAAAAAGGGCTAATTGAATGTGCAGATGAAGCCGAGAGGACATTGTTCTCCCGCAGCAGCCTTCCATGCTTCATAAATCTCAAAATGACATTGACATTTTCCTCAGTGCCAAGGCTGGGTGATTAGTTTTCCTGCCTCCTGTACTCATGTGTGGCACACACACACACACACACACACACACTTTTATCACCCATCATCATGCTTGAAAGTAAAAAGGACAGTATATAAAGCTCTCAAAGAATAAACTGCCACTAATGCAACAGAGACTGTGAGATCATCCCTCACCTGAAAAACCCCCAAAACAACATAATTCAACCCAAAATGGAAAAGAATTCAGAAAATGCGACCAAAACAGACAAGGTGCAGCAGAAATGCTACTAGACACCATTCCATTAAGGAGGTCATAGACAACCTTTCTTTATGGCTGCATGATTTAGATGTTCACATACTGAAGGTATGCACTAATGATTAACTCGGCTGGGTGTATCTCAGGATGCCAAACTGGACATGACCTCCTGCTATGACCGCTGTCTGCCGTGGTCCAAGCTCAGCCTGACCGATCTGATCTCTTAACCTGGCTTATGTGCTCTCTCATGAATTACTAATGACAAACCAAGAAGGAAAATGTCTTCATAACAAAGCTAGCATGAACACATGAACAGGACAAGGTTCTACTATCAGTGAAGAGAATATTTAGGCCAGCACACACACACACACACACACACAAAAATTACCGCCTCAGCCTATTAATACTGCGCTCAGAAAAGTGGTGCGTGGGAAAACCGGCTCGGTTTGCTGCCATTTGGATTGAAGGAAACCCTCAATTTAGATGCGTGCTAATTATCTGATGTGTGTCTTGCGTTTGAAACAGGACATGGATGTATGTATAAATACAAGCACTACCTGTTTGACCTTCTCAAAGACAAATGACTCCATTAAGCCTGTGTGTACATGCCTCGTGTGTGTTTGCTCATTGTGTAATAATCCTTTCGATAAAGGTCACTGTGATGTCTGAATATTCCTCTTCATTTACATTTACATCATACGTCTGTAAAGACCAACTCACAAAGCTACCTGGGAGCTCTTATGCGCTATGCTGGGTTTCATAACAAGCGGCTTGGGTTACGGATTCACTTTTCATGCTTATAGTAGAACCGCAGAACCACAACAGTTTTGAAAAGAGAGTGGAGTACAATACAATATCTGGGGCTCTTAATGACACTGCACAGGAAGCCTCATATTCATTCTCGAACTTGTAGTTATATTAAGACTGTTATAAAAAGCATAAAATCATACAGCGTCGTCCTTTCCTCTTCAAATCTCCAGAGAGCGAAGACGAAGGTGCTGCATCAGACTGTAGGAGACTCTCCATTACAGCAATACTGTTCTTTTCTGTGCTTTTTACTCACTCACTCACTCTGCCTATCAGCTTTCTCTTACATTTTCTGGAATCATCTGTCAGCGAAATTTAGCTCGGCCTCTCTTCTCACTGCGTGTGCATTATCGTATGTGTACTGTAGGGGTGTGAATCTGTGTGTGTGTGTGTGTGTGTGTGTGAGTGTTTTCACACCGCACCTTCTTACTCCCTGTTCCATAAACAATGCGTCTGTGTTTGAAATCATAGCCATATTCCATCTGCTTGGTACTTTATCTCCAGGTGACAAGCAAAACACAGTGTCTCATCCCCAAGCAGCAAACACTTCACATCTCCTCCTTTTGTTTCTGTGCTTTTCCTCTGCACTCTTGTATATGGAACAAATCAGATTCATTTATTCAATAACGGTGAGCATTCAATTGACCAGGCTTTCCTTTCTGTTTCACTCCGGAGAGGACTAAGATTATCTTTAGCATTGATAGTTGCCATGGATACGTGGCTCAGGTCAAAGAGGGCTTGTTGGCATTGCTGTAGCTGTAAACACTTGAGTGTACTTCAAACTTAATGGCTATGTTGCCACTACTTGCACCATGCAATGTTATGGAAACTGCTTTCAATTTTAATTAAGTGCATAATGAAATGATCCAACATTAAATGTGTTAATAGATTCTAGGTTAGATGTTTCCCCTCGCAACTCAGAAAAGCTTGATACTTGCAAAGTCATACTAAACATTTGTGACGACAGAGACCTTTGAGATGATGGGCTGGAGTTTTTGGTGGCTTCTGGTTTGTGCTAGAAAGCCAAGCCCCTGACTAAAGACTCCTGGGTAGGAGTTGTTAAATATAGGGAGGTGACAGGGACGTGGTTGAGAATGAAAGAGAGAGATAAAGGAAGTGAAACTAGAGCTTCTGGCACATCCTTTCCCCCAAATGTCTAAACCAAACAGGCCATTTCCATGCCATGGCTGACAAAATATCATACTGTATATTGTAATAGATTCACTGACCACTTTAAGTACACACAAACTAAAAGATAGTGCCGATAATTCTGGGAAAAAGTCCACATCTTACAGTGAGTCAAGCAAACATGCAAAACACGTCCACATTTTCCAGTCAACTGTAATACAGATGTGTTCTGTCATTTTTAGGAAGATAGGATTATGATTATTTCCACATGTTGTGAGTCACAATGGTGTCCTCAGATGGCTAAAAATGCCTGCACGTACTACAGTGGCTTAAAGAAAGGGTTGGAAATGGCCAAGCTATCACTTGCAAGCACTAAATGACATTTTAGCAAGCAACAGCCCACTAAACTGCATTTCCATGGGTAACTGTCATAAATGTGAGCAAACAGGTTACATTGAGGGCAGGAAATGAAGTGGAAAAACCACTGCAACTTAAAGGTCTTTTAAGCTCCTTAGAAGACAGCACACTATCTAAGACAGAGTCGTCTGGCACCTTGGACATCACACTTAAGAGGAATAGTGGAACTGACTGCTTTGGAGGTGGCAGGACCTCAAATCTTAGCAATTTTAGGTAAAGAAGGTAAAGAGGCTCACACCAAAAAAAAAAGGCCAAAATATGCAGAACTCTTCCCATCTGGCTCCAAAGTCATACTTTGACATCGAGAATGAGTCTTGGAGAGCAGATTCAGCTAAGAATCCAACAACATACACTAAGTACCAGAAAAACTGGTATACCAGTTAATACTTGGTATGTTCCCAATAGGATATAAGTTGTGTTAAATACCGCTGTCATAACTTCGGGGGACACCCTTGTGTGTACGGTACTCCTCTGAAATTCTCATACATGAACACTTCTGAAATGCTCTGACCCATCTCACAAACTCCAACTATTAAACATTGTTGAAAATCTGAAAATCGTGATAACTTGCCCTTCTCCCTGCGGAAACAGCTCTAGAAGCTTCCATAGATGTCTATTGCTTTATATACGCACTGACAGATGCAACCAATGATGTGCATAGGTGACATTGCTATGCATTTTGCATAGTACCAGTTTTTCTGGCACTTCAGTTTATTATAGGACACTAATGACCATTGTGTCAGAAGAAGATCTGTCAGGTAGTTCTTGTCTTTCTGTAGATTTCACAAGAGCGGCTTCCTTTCTGATGTGGTGTAGCACATCTGCCGAAACATTGAACATTGATACTATATCAGGTAAAACCTACATACCGTATACACTGTAGTTATGTAATTACAGAATGAAACCATTTTGTCCATTATGTCCACCATCCTCAACTCTGAACTAAAATGAGTGGAAAGGGGCCACCACAGAATCATCTTTTACCACATATTATTTGGGTGAGTGGGACTGAAACACACTATCATGTCATCATGTCATGACTGTATCAGGGTCACTGCTGTGCTGACAATAATCCACCGACCAAACAATATATGGTCACCGGCGATCCTGCGGTAGTCTCTTTCCATGCGGTGAAGGAATAGGTGAAGCTTGGTAGAGGATAAAGTGGTGAGAAACACCACACTGTGCATTGTGTAGCTAGTTTTGTTCAATTCATTTTACATTAATAACATTTGAAGCATCTAAATAAAGCCATCAGGGCCTCCTTATGGCTTTTAATGAATTAATACCAGCCCTAGGGAAAACCTGTTTGAAATCACAAGTCTTTTCAGTTAGGTTGCTTTTCTACTTCACTGCAATGCCTTGTGTTTTGATAGCTGACACCTTCCTAACTCATTCCATCCAATTTCCCACATTTCATTTACATTTTCTACTGAGGCACCATGCAGGTGACTTTACTGACATCAATACTTTAACTCAAGACATGAAACTGGACCAATGGCTTCGTCAACCCGACACATTTGAACTGTGTTGCAAAATATCTGTCAGGTGCTAATCTAAAAAAGAATCAGGCTCAATTTTCCATCTAAATACATCGCAGTTTGTAAGCTGCATATGAAAATGGAGGAATACTAATCACTCCGGTGTCAACAAACAAGTTTCTGGTGCAGTTTGGCTGCGTTTTGCCACAATGTGCCGGCACCTTTAAATTTCATGTTCCATCTGCGCTGGCAGGACTCCACTGTATGAGTCAGTGTCATGCTGGAAATGCTTATGCGGTGTCTTCTGGGCTCCTGCTACTAAAGACACTCACACCCCTGTAGTGGCCCAATCTGGAATCTATCTCACCTTTCTCTACCTGTTGTTTCTTCCCACCATGTCTGCCCACCATGACTGATATTTACTGCAAACATATCAGAGATTCTCCTCCTGTTTCTCCTTGTCTGGTTTTCTCTATCAAAGATGATAGAACGATGAGAAAAACGCCAGCATCCAGAACACACGCACAGAATACTCCAGTTCAATTTGCACGTTTATATGATAAGACAGGTGTGGTAGCTTTGTGAGAAATGCAAGGGTGTAACGCAGTGCTGACAGTGCTGGAGATCAGGTGCAGGTCAGGTAGGGCGGAGTAGATGTTTGTTATGGATTGAGTTGTCTTAGGGTTGTGGTTGCTACGCTATGCGCTGTTTACAGCATGATCTCAAAACCTGCCAACTGGAAGTCTTTGTGGCATCTTACAAGAGTGATACGTAGTGTGGATTAAATATGATATATTATTAAGAATCTATTTACGCACAGAACATTTAGGATAAGGGCCTAGAAACTGACCACCATCATAAATCTTGAGTGCTTTACGTTCCAAAGACGGCTTGCAAACGGATCAAGTCACTAGCTTACTTTGTCAGCAGCCACTTGTGCCCAGAAAAGCTGATAATAAATAAAGCAGACAGGCAGCTTGAACCTCCTTCTCTACACTATGGACATTTATAACCCCACCAAATGATCCAGTCCTTCACCACTGGGTTCAAAGGCCTACTTGGATTACAGCCCTGTACTATTACAACACTCAAGTCAGAAGTGACACTGTGGTTGACTTAAAGAGTTACTTTATCGAGTCTAAATCAATCCGTACACACGTTTTCCAACTGTTATTATAAAGGATGGTTGTGTGAATGTTTTCTCTGACTTTAGGTTTCACAGAGTTTATATTAGTTCTAGTACAGATTAATATGTTCAGTCTGTAAGCAGTAACCTATTCAGGAAGATATAGTAGGATAGGAATCAGTATATAAAATTATAAGTATATAATGTGTATAGGGTTTATCTGTTTTATTTTTTATTTTTTTACACAGAACAATTATTTTATGAGATGGCTAGTGTTTTCCAAATTGTAAAACACATTGCAGTAAATACAACTTAATATTATGTATACAAGAATAAAAAGATAAAATGAAAAATGTTGTACTAATTAATAATGGTTTCTCTTTTGTGGCACAGTGTTTTTAACGAATAAAAATAACACTTCCGTACTTCCCTGGCATACTAATTAGTACGGTAGTATGCGGGTTGGGACGTAGCCATGGTATCCCCTGTCACAAGGCGTGGCCACGACAACGTCATAAATCCAGCAACCAATAGGAAAGAAGTATTCGTCGCCCCGCCCACCCTCCCAGGCAAAAAACTCAAGGGCGCAAGCAGGTTTAATATCTGCTTACAAAAATACTTTATTATTATTCATTATATATATTTTCAATATTTTCGGACCACTCAATCCATACTACTGAAACAAACATTTATGTTACACTTAAGCAATAAGAAACGGTTTACCTGCGTAATATGACAGGATATTATATTATAAGACTGACTTTTTTTTTTTTTTTTTTAGTGGAAAAAAACAGAAGCATAAAGAAGCCATAGCTACTCACTGCACTACTTGAGGTTCCCTGTGTAGAAACAGGAACAATGTTAATACATAACTAGGGGACGACTGCCTTAATGTACTTGTCCCTGATTGGTCAAATAACAATACGGGTTCACCATTTTTTTTTGACACGCCTCTCAACAGCCAATGAGCGTTAAGGCATGGTAGTGACGCAGGCTAAAACGGGCCAATCGTTGAAGGTTTTCGGAGGCGTGGTCTTGTGGTTCTGGGTATCCGCCCACCTTAGGGCCAGAGCTAAGGATTTGCTATAAAGCAGCTCCGTTACTGGTTTTAAAGGGCAGAGTTGTAAAAACTCCCGGGCAGTAGGGGAGTCAGGTTGCATGTCAAGAAGCAAACTGGCCCACCAGACAACGACAACGACAGGACATTTAAAAAGCAACGAACGCACTAACAGGCTGTAACTGGAATAACCATTTCTATCTACAAATATTAGGTCTGAAGATCACTGCGGAAGCCAGAAACTACATCCGGAATCTACATCTGCGAATCTGATTCCTGCATGTGAGTACCGTACCGTACCAGCTCTACTGTACTGCAGATGTTTCTAATATCGTCTTATTTCCATCCCATAATAAGTAACGTCTCTAATGTATGTGGTGCAACCCAAACAAGCTGTCCGTCGAAGACGCTGCTCTTCCTAAGCTAATTTCTGCTAATGCGTAGTGAGCGTATCAGATGAACACGCAGTGTACACGGGGTTATTTTAAGTCAGGTTAGCTGGCTGTGTGCTGGAGATTATCTATCAGAGCTTTCACAGGGCTGTTCAGCTGATCTGGATAGCTTTCTGCTAGTTTGCCAGCTTTTTATTTCCTTCCTGAACCCTTTGGGGCAGAGTGCTGAGGCTGGGAAGAAAGGAAAGTCATTGTTTAGCTTGGAGGATCATCGATTATTTAGGTGGAGGAGGTGGAGGTTGAGGTGGTGGAGGTTGTCGATAATGAAGTTGATGATCCAGTCTGTAGGAAGTGTTTGACTTGGCAAACAACAATAACAAACAAACCGAGCAGTTCTGAAAGGCCAGCAAGGAAACAAGGAGCAAAACCAAAACCACTCCTCTGGTCCAAATGCCAAATGAATAGCAGAATGGTGTCCTGTTCAGCCTATTCGGTGTTTTTTGTGGGTTTTTTTTAGAAAGAAAGATGATTGTGGAGAACAGACCGTGCTGTGTGGTGGTGGTTTGTGTGAGCAGAAACGCGTACTGTACTAATTTGGTAAGCCCTGGTGTGTTGGAGCTACACCCCGTTCACTTCGCCATATTATTGGCTGCTATGTGGAGGAAACCCGATCGCCAAAGCTATTGCGCAATGTCATCTCCAAGTGTCGCATCGCTCAGAAATGCCCTATATATCAGCCAAGCACTGGTTTTGTTTTAACCCTGGTGTGTGTGCGTGTGTGTGTCAGCTCCATCAACGCCTCTAGAATGCTTTATCAGTTTTCAGTGCCTTTCAAGACATAATCCTCTTTCATGTAAACATTCTGAAACCAACATGTTATGATTAGATGTTTAAAACACAACTGGATTGCAAGCTGAACATTCATTGCTTCTTTTTTTTCCCTTCCAAAGGATAGAGAAGACGTCCCTGTGGAAGGAGAAATCTATTACCAGCAGCCAGCGTCTTGTTCGCTGATCAAACCGATCACTTGCTGCCTAGGAGGTTTTTGCAACGCTCGGCTCTGCTTCAGCAGCTCTCGAAGGCAGGCATACACACACACACACACACGCGCGCACACACATACATACACGCACTTGCAACTGTGAAGCAGCTATGCAGCTTGAAATCCAAGTAGCACTCAACTTCATCATATCCTATCTGTATAACAAACTCCCTCGTCGTCGGGTGAACATCTTCGGTGAAGAGCTCGAACGGCAGTTGAAAAAGAAATATGAAGGCCACTGGTACCCTGACAAGCCATACAAAGGGTCGGGGTTCAGGTGTATACATGTTGGAGAGAAGGTTGACATGGTAGTGGAAGAAGCAGCCAAAGAGAGCGGGATTGACATCGAAGACGTCCGGAACAACCTGCCTCAGGACCTCAGTGTATGGATCGACCCGTTTGAGGTCTCCTACCAGATCGGGGAGAAGGGACCCATCAAGGTGCTTTTCGTGGACGATAATGGCGAGAACGGGTCCGAGCTGGACAAGGAGATCAGGAACAGTTTTAACCCCGATGCTCAGGTCTTCATGCCAATCAGCGATCCTGTTGGTGTTTCCTCCGAGTCTAGCTCTCCGTCGCCACCGTTTGGCCAGTCTGCTTCGGTCAGCCCTTCATTCATGCCACGCTCCACTCAGCCTTTAACTTTCACCACAGCCACTTTTGCCGCCACCAAGTTCGGCTCCACCAAAATGAAGAACAGCAGCCGCGGTGGTAGCAAGGTGGCACGCACGTCTCCCACCAACCTGGGCCTGAATGTGACCAGCCTACTGAAGCATAAAGCCATTTCCAATTCCATGCATTCTCTCTATGGTCTTGGTCTCGGAGGGCAGCCGAAGGCGTCTGCGCTCTCACCTAATGCCAAGGAGTTTGTTTTCCCGAACCTCCAGAGCCAGGGCAGCTCCACTACCATGTTCAGCAATGAGAATCCACTCAGTCTCAGCCCTCTGCAGTACAACAATGCCTTCGACGTGTTCGCAGCCTACGGGAGCCTCAACGACAAGTCTCTCATGGATGGTCTAAACTTCAGCCTAAGCAACATGCAGTATTCTAACCAGCAATTCCAGCCAGTCATGGCTAACTAATGAATCCAGAATTTATTTATGAATTATTGTTGGCAAAACGAAGGAGGTAAATGACGCACACTAACAAAGGACATAAAAAGAACTGTGGAAGTGGAAGCAAAAAAAAAAAAAAAAACATTAGTCACTGAAAAGAGCATGTGCCCAAGGGTGTTGTCTTTCTGTGCCCCCTTGAGTTTGTTTCTACTAAAAGCTTGTTGTATGTATCCAAGCTTGGTTACTTTCACATCGTTTTCATTTTTCCTATTTTTGCCAACAAAGCACAAAAGTTTTTGTACGGTTTTAAAATATTCTAAAATATTATTAATAAAAAAATATAGCTTCAAGTTCTGGCCTCCTACAGTATTTTCAAGTTGGTTAAGACTTGGCTGATTTTTAAGAAATTGGCACTAATGAATATATATCTGGGGTTACTTGGTCCTTTTTTTCTAATTGTATAAGTTAATTGAGTACAGAGTTTGTAAAGTATCAGAGTATATATATTGTTTCTATGACACGGTATTGCATTTATATCTTTTTACTACTCCAGTGATCTGTGATGGCTGCAGCAGCTTTATGTTATATATATATATTTTTTGTTTTTTTTTTTAAATATAAAATTATTGGGAAAATCCACCTTTTAAAAATAGATTACAAAAAAAGATCTAAAGATTGTGTACAGGCTATACTTTTAGTGTTGGAAATTCAATGTAGGAATATTTGCTTTTTTTGAAACACGAGAGTTGTATTTTCTGTTAAGAGTTGAAAAGATTTTTGCTATATTAAGGACAATGTAATCATATATATTAATTTTGTACCTACATTGTGCAATACTTGATAAAATACGGTATAACAAAGTATTTTGAGTCAGCGTCTTACATGTGAAGAGGGACTGAAATAGTTTATATTAAGTTTGTATTAAAATGCTTACAAATATATGCTTGTCTTTTATTTTTTTCATATTTGCACCCTGGCCTTTTTCAATAAAAGCAACTTTAGTCAAAAAAAAAAATGTGCATGATTCATTTGCTTTCTTCAGTAATCAGGGAGAGGTTTGTATCGTGTAGCCTGAGGACCATGATGGAAATGACTGCGTATGCTTTTCTATATTGGTTTGGATGCATTTATTCAGTGTGACCCTGTGTGAGGCAGAATCCATACAGATATGC
>JAOVVG010000054.1:17322612-17334017 GCA_028566375.1 Leptodoras nelsoni | reverse complement strand
CAGTGAGAATCTACAATGTAAATAGTCATGAAAATAAAGAAAACGCATTGAATGAGAAGGTGTGTCCAAACTTTTGCTAGTCTAGGGTTTTGTTCTATCTATTGTATTCGCACTAGCTCTGTATACTATTCTGCTCTACATCATAAAGCTGAGACTGCGAGTAACTAATAACTCCAGATCTTGGGTATGGATAGTAAATACAGGTAAATATGCATATAAAGAGAAAACTAACCAATAACACGTGCAGGTTTGTTTAGTTAGTTTTGTTCTACTGCATGTGGTTTTTTATTTTTAACCAATTTTGGGTGTTTTATCTGCACACTGGCAGTCGATAGAGATGACCTGTTCCATGTACACTCTCTATGAGCTGCGTCAGGCTATTGCCAGCATCCAGCAAAAGAAGCGATTTGAAGAGCTCCACCTCGGCCCGCTCTGTAAAATCCCAATTGTTCATCGGGTGTTCACGATAGACAGTAACACCAAAGATGATGATATACAACAGATCGAGACTGTGGATATTCTTAGGGTGAGAACTTTTATCGTATGTTTGGTTTCTTTGTTTACATTTCTATGTGTGTATATTGCTAGCATGTAGCAAAAGACAAAAAGGCAAATATGTTTGATCCTTTTCACGCTCGTTTCTGTATATTTCTTTAGAAGCTTCGTAACTTCAGGGCAAAAAATTACAAGCCTAAAGTGGACCTTGCCGAGTTCATGCATTACCTTGCAGACCAGTACAGCTGCAATTCACCATATGAAATTGGAATCCGGATCCAGAGTATTGGGCTGGCGATTTCGGTAAGGCAGTAAGGCAGCATTTTTGCACTCAGAATCTATGATTGGTGTCCAGTTTCAAACTTCCTCCTCTTGTTTGTCTTTCAGACATTGTCAAAGGCACGTGTGTATGAGAATGATTGCTTTGAGAGAGCCAGAGCGACCATTCAGATGGAGATCAAGGAGGAGGTAGAGGCCAGGCTGTTTAAAATTAAAAAGAGTTTACTGGAGCCAGCACAGGGAGTGCCACTCTACTCCTCCTTTGGCAGCCTGGAGCTCAGGAAGAAATATGCCAGCTTGAATGCTGCAGATGCCATCTTTGAGATCTTCAGTAATGCTGAGGGCATCTTCAGTGAAAGGATGACCAAGGTGAACAGGTTTAAGTTTAGATACATGGCCTGTTTTTCAGAAATGTAGATAGTCTTGCTGTGAACTAAAAGGTTATTTGAATAGATACTTTTAAGTTAAATTTAAGTCAGGGAAATTGCATTTGACTGGTGTTGCTCCATGCAGTACTAAGTCCTGTAGGACTGAATCTCATTCTATTATCACTGCTCACCCTGAAATATGATACTCAGAACTCCATGAGCATTGTAAATGGAAAATTAGAGTGATGTTTCAGAGTCCTCTTAGGGTGTATTTATAATGGTGTAATTGCTTAATTATTACAGTCTAATATCATAATCTGGCCTAGTTGTCTATCAGATTTCCACTTCCTCTTGAAATCTAAGGAAAAATAAGCTTCACTTTTTACCTTTTATGTTGGTTTGATCTGATGCATGAATGGGGAAATATCTGTGTCCAGTACAATAGTAAATGAATGTAGGAGTAAATGAGATACTATACTATTATGTTTCCAAATAACATGACAAGAAAAACAGTATAGTCAGGAAAAGTTCAAAGGAGAAAAGTTCAAGGGAGTGATCATTTATGCAAGCCATTGTAGCCATGCAATGTGGGCTTATATGTCAGGTTTATCTGATAATAACCTGTGTCTGCATTTGCAGCAAGTTCAGGACTTCCTCATGCACGTCTCAGGAAACGGCCTGGCTCGGAGCTTGTTTCAGCTGGCTATCTGCGGCGGCTCCCTGGCCGTTCCAAATGACCTAGCTTTGAAGGAGAAACCCCATAAACACCAGGAAAAGAAAGTATCTGAGAAGAAGGCAACCGAGATGCCCCCTACTGATGGTGACTTTTTTTAATTGAAGTGAAAATTCACTTTTACTTGGGCCTCGTAGTTCTGATCATACTGTATATATATAGTGCTGTCAAGTCCTTTATTTCTTTCATGTTTTAATGCATGAGTAATTGCATGCCTAGCTTTTAACCAAACAAGTTTGATTGCTTTATGGACACAGATGCTGTGAAGCAGTACTTCCAGCACTGTGTATCCAGTGTCATGGGCACGGTGACTCTGCCGTGTCTCAGTCGGCTGGAGAAGAAATTGGTGGAGCATTTCAAGTTCAGGGAGTTTGGCCAGCTACAGCAGGGCACCTTCCTTGACTTTCTGGTCAAAAACATGCAAGTATGTCCAGACAATTGTTTGAGAAACAGTATGTATATATTTATATAATAAATAATTTATATAATATATATAACCTCTCTCTATATATATACACAAATATATAGATTCTACAGGATGCAGCAGGAGGCTCTGTAGCTATTGGTAACCAGGATATTAAAGCATATAGCTTCAGACCCAGCCAGCAAGATATATATGAATTTATTAAGCAATGCGGAGAAGCAGATTCTTCACGAGTAAGTCCTCTATACACATCTGGTTATGTACTGATTATGTGCTCAGTCTGTTCTGTGCTTTATAACAGATTTTCTGTTGAGTCAGCCTGTCTCTTTTGATTGGATATCAATATTAAAGTTTCATTTAAAAAAATATTTGATTATACCAGTGTGTGCCAAAGGTCCAGTGTCAATGTTACATATAGGAAATCAGTGTCTGAGTGAACATATTGTTCTCTCTGACTGTAAATAAAAGCATCTGTTTTGCCATTTTTATTTCTCCTATGATGCTGGACTTATGGGGCTCCATGTACATTTTAAATGTGGCATATACTGTAGACCAGAACCAAATTTGGATGATAAGTAAGACACTGAGTTCTGTTTTATTCAAACTCTCAATCATGGTGAAAATGATGCATAAAGTAAAGACCGACTCTTCAGTGTGGCATGCTTTCCTCTGTTGCTGTGTTTGAGCAGCTGCCATTTATCGAGGCTGCACTCAGAAGTCACTACAGAGTTCAGGACAGTCGAGAGCTGGGCTATGGAAAACTTAGCACACTGGCAGACTTCGCCAAGCGCCAAAAGGAGCTGTGTGATGGGGGCAGTTCCAGTGTTGTGCGCTATGAATGCCCTCTTCTCCCCGAAGAGCCACAGTGAGATTCAACCTTCTCTCTATCTCTCACACACCCATACACATGCACATGCACACACTTACTGTACACTGTGTTATTCAGTGCTTTATTTATCCATCTTTTAGTAAAGCCGCATGCGATTATTTTCAAATATTTAAGTCCCATCCAAATTAAAAGTTTCAGTAATGCTGATTTTCTTTGTTGTCACATATGTCTGATGATAAAAAGCAAATCACAGTAAATTATAAAGCATCTTCACAGCGCAGTGGAATTACATTTAGAGATAACTATAAAATTCCATGATATGTAAGGATCACGGAGCTAAAATAAAATGGTAAAATGGCAAAAAATTATTATTATGTGGCTCTCTAGACTGTGGAAAAGCAAGCCTGTTCTTAGTAGGTACACAAGTTGAAGCAGTTCTGAACCCAGCACTTGCATCAGACCAGCACTAGCATCTAGTTTGTGGAAAAAGGGTTGCAGCGCATCAGCTCCAACAGGCACACCCTAACTCTGCCTCACTGTACAATGCCATTACTTTTGTCCTAACTGGCCTGCATGAAAGTCATGAATATGATCTGACAGAGTTTTCCAAAATTATCATTACATTTGTAACTGCAGTATTGCAATTGCACTATGAAATTGCAGTAATGTAGGCCAGTTATATAGCCTACAGTTAGACAATCGATCAAGCTTCTCTTTACTTGTGAACTGGCACGGAGAAAATGCAGAGAGTCATTTATGATGATAATCCTTATGATGATGATCCTTTATGCTGATCTACATAAATGTATACGTGGTCTGTGTGTCAGGGACATGCTGGCGGAGACGGTGGGCTTGCTGGGGGACGTGAGCCAGGTGCAGGCACGGGTAAGTCTCCTCTCTGCTCCACTGCTGGAGGACTTGGCTGAATGGAGCCAGTGGGAGCTCGTCTTTCAGCCGAATCACGGACCACTCAAATGCTTCATTGACAAACATTGCGGTACGTCACCACAGCAAAGAGAAATATTTCAGAGCAGCCAAAACCCGTAGTCACATCTTTCAAAAGAAATCATATGGGCAAACTGATTATGAAAATCCCCTTCATTTTATTTTTTACCCTCACACAGTATGGAGCAGCTTCTGTTTGTATTCAACTCTTTTCTTTTCTCCCACTTATGACAGCTCTTTTTTAATCTTTGTTTGAAGCAGGTAACACAGACCTAATGGCTTTGGAGGTGTCACCCGGTGTGCTGTTGAGGATCACCTCCATCACTGGTGATAAATTCTTCTCTGAAGCCGCCCAGGCACTTGACCCTGCAGGCACCGCCGGCCACCTGGTGTCCATCGTGGTAGCTGATGGGATTTCAAACACCCCCACAGCACTCCTGGCCAATCACATGGAGACTTCGCTAGCAGCAGCAGCTGCCAGAGAAGGTTGGAACTTAAAGAATGAAACACAATGTAATACAGTGTAATACAGCCCAACAGAAAAAACATGACTTTTAACCATTTATAGTAACATTAATTTTATGGAACCTCCATGAGACATTTACAGTATAGCAAATATAAACAGTAGTTCCCTCACTAGGTTTCTGTTTTCTCTGTATTGACATTAATGGAGTGTACAATGTCCTGAAGCCTCAACAACAATCTCCTTGTATAGAGTGAAGTACCAGAAAAACTGGTATACCAGTTAATAATTGGTAGTTGAGGCCCCGGTATTTAATTCCGATGTTACTCGAGGCAGTTTTGTACATCTATCGTGTGAAACGATTCTTGCCAGCCGACACTGCTCACATTCATCTTAAATTAAATCTTAAATTAAAATCTTAAATTAAAAGTAAATGTTCTGTAACAAACAACAAGGATAACACCATTATGTTACATGTCTGCTGTGCTAGTTCCTGTGTAATGTAATTACTATAGAAACGATAACATACTAGAAAAAGCAGACTACTCTAAACCGATTACAGAGCTGATTATCAGATTATCAGGGCTGGTGTGATGTAAAATAACCCAACACAGAATTGAATTTTTTTTATAATTTATAATTTATAATTGTCATGAATGCATGAATGCGGTATGTGAAATATTGCATAATAGGATTATTTATAGTATAATTGGATGTATTCATTTCCATTCCTTTTTTTATTAAAATAAAATAAAGTATAAACCATTTTCTGATTTCAGAAAGACAGATTATTGAACCTGAGGGGAATCCCTGGCTAGCCCTGTCTGTTTCTGCATGTACATTAATGTTAAGTTGTACATTGCTTAGATATTCTTCTTCTTCTCCTTCAGGATCTTTCCTCCCTCCTAGACACAGTGAAAGAAATCAGTCATTAACTTTAATAGGAATTGACATCTGAATCCGCTTTCTTTGACTCAGATCTGTCCCTTGATGAAGATGGAAGCTGCTTCAGCACGGTGGCCAAGTTCGTGCTCGAGTGCATAATTCGGATTCCTACCAGAATCTGCAGAGAGCTGCTGCAACAGGTGTGGAGTTTACGCACCGTGTACAGTTTAAAATGACTTAAAATATAGAAATGGCTTCTACAAACTGGCATTCTGGGACATTTTATCGTCACATTGATAGATTCAAGATTCAGTGTAACTCAAATGATAAACATTCCCAGATAAACATAGTTATATTACTGTAAAGAAGAGCAGAACAGATGACTTTTTGAAAAGAGAAAAAGAGAGAAATAAACAGTCTCTGATATGAATATGCTTGCCTAAATTCCTTCGGTATGAATAAAGTATCTATCTATCTATCTATCTATGCTTGACCTGCCAGATTACCAGGTCTACCAGATGTTTGTGCTTTTTATACAACTTCTATAACAAAGTCTGAGGCGTCACACTCTTTTCCTGCTTGCACCCTAATTGCTATCATGAAACGATTAACATTTAACAATATACTGTATTTTGACTTGAATGTTGTTAAATATAATCATTTGATTTCCATGTAGGTGTTTCTGGAGCCTCTCTCTCGAGTGCTTGGCCAGGCCAGGTCTAAAGCTGTCCTCCTGGACACAGCCAAATCAGAGACAAGGTACCTCAACAAGCTCCATCAGCTGGGCATCCTGCTGGGCATCACTAAGTGGGTGAAGGACTTCCACACCAAACTCGTCTTACCCCCGACACTTGAGCTGGTTAGTCAGGTTAGACAAAAACTTGTTATTAAACCATAAAACCAGTTGCTTGTAAGCTGGTGCAGTATGATGTTGCATTTTTATTAATGGAATATTGGAATATTCTGCAATATAGCATGTTATGCAGGTCTACAAAATAATTGTATCTTACAACCCCAATTCCAAAACAGTTGGGACATTCTGTAAAATGTAAATTCAAACAGAATGGAATGATCTTCCAAATCTCCTAAACCCATATTTTATTCACAATAGAACACAGAACATGTATCAGATGTTGAAAGTGAGACATTTTACCATTTCATGAAAAATATTAGCTCATTTTCAACTAGATGGCAGCAACGCATCTCAAAAAAGTGTGACAAAAGACTGGAAAAGTAAGTGGTACTAATAAAAAAAAAAAAAACAACAACAGCTGCAGGAGCATTTTGCAGCTAAGTAGGTTAAATGGCAACAGGTCAGTAACATGACTGTGTATAAAAAGAACGTTTTAGAGAGGCAGAGTCTCTCAGAAGGAAAGATGTACAGAGGTTCATCAATCAATCTGCACAAAACTGTTTATGAAAAGTGTGGAACAATTTCTGAAAAATGTTCCTCAACATAAAAGTGTGAAGACTTTAAATATCCCACCATCTAGAGTACATAATATCATCAAAAGATTCAGAAAATCTGGAGAAACCTCTGTGCAAAGCCAAGGGTCAATATTGGATGCTTGTGCATCAAAAACTGAACTGGCCTATCTGCAGTCCAGACCATTCACCAGCAGAACATCTGGAGCATCATGAAATGAAAAATCCAGCAAAAAAGACCCAGGACTGTTGAGCAGCTAGAATCCTACATCAGACAAGAATGGAACAACGTTCTTAACCCAAACTCCAGCAACTGGTCTCCTCAATTCCAAGGCATTTACAGACCTTTGTTCAAAGAAGCAGGTGTGCTACACAACGGTAAATATGGCCCTGTCCCAACTTTTGAGATGCGTTGCTGCTGTGTAATAGAAAATGAACAAATATTTTTCATGAAATGGTAAAATGTCTCACTTTCAACATCTGATATGTGTTTTGTGTGAATAAAATATGGGCATATGAGATTTGCAAACCATTCCATTCTGTTTTCATTTACATTTTACACAACGTCCCATCTGTTTTGGACTTGGGGTTATATTTATATTATTATTATATTATTATTATAGCAACTATAGTGGTTCACTCACTAATCCGTTTTGGGTATTTGGAGAAACCAGTTAGAAACAGCTAAAGAATCCACCTGAAAAAAATCCACCCTCCCTTCCCACCCTCTCCCTTTAGGCCTCGTGCCAAAACACATAAATGCATGCTACTGTAGGTCAAGTCCATGACAGAGATAGTCTAGGGGTAGGGGGAGAGCAGCACGTTGTTATCACCCATATCCATAACTCATATCTCATTCACTTGTAACAAAAAACCTGTAACAGCAGAACTGAGAGTACTTCCTGTTCTCACCTGCATTATAGCTGCGATAAAAAGATATTACCTTTCCAACCTCTTCCTCTCCTGCCTCGCTCTCTCTCTCTCTCTCTCTCTCTCTCACACACACACACAGACACACAGCGCACAGCTGAGAATCGTTACAGAGAAAGCAGGAAACGGAAAACAGAGTACATACAACTGAGAGTTCTTCCATAAATATTTAATCAATAAGTGTCTTTAAACAAAAAGCTTCACACCAACGTTTATAAGAATTACATACTTGTGTGACTAGCTTGCTAGCTTTAGCTGGCCTTGTGGAAGACTCCAGTCGTGCTCACTGAGTGCTCATACAGAGTGTGTGCATTTGAGAAGTGTATGGGTTTTATGGATTGGATAACGGTTACAATTTTTAGTGTCAGAGCACTTGATTTAGTGATTACTGTCAGGGTGTTAAGAGTATTTTGAAAAATATAGCAAATGCTTCTAGAACAAAGTGCCTACCCTTCCTTTAAAGTTAAGCAGAGTTTTCCATAAAGGAAGAGCTTTAGATTTGAACTGAAGATCTGACACTGGAGACTCCTTCCATAAGTGTTAATAAAATGTGCTCACCACACTGACTTGTCACTGATTACACATTTTTAATATAACACAAACTACATCTTAGCTACAGTATATTACGACAGTGACTTGAGGATATTAATCACCTTCCCTGCAGAACCCGCTGGCTGACTCTATGAGCAACGCATCCTCCATGTTGAGTCTGGCTGGCAGTGAGGATTTATTGGAAGACTCTGTCTGCAGTTCCAAAGCCTCTCAGCAGGGTGAGCTTTGCTCCTCTTTATATGCAGATATTAATGACAGCGCAGGGATCGGTGATGAGGATGATGTGGAGGATGATGCAGATGATGAAGAACTGGCATCAGAGAAGAACAAAGAAGTCAACGGCAGTGTTGACAATAAAGAGGAGGATGAGGAGGCTACAGGTGTTGAAGAGCCTGCTGAAAGACAGTCAGATGGCAGCAATAGTGAGGAGCTCAGCCAGCAGAGGGCCATCATTGAGGACATCAGGTTCACCCATTTCCTTTTAATTGAGTAGATGTTTTTAACGTTACGTTTCCCTGAGATAATTAGTCAATATCAGAGCATGACTTCAGTTGTGGTTCATATACACTGTTTGTATGCATAATTATAAATCAATATCCTATTATAAATCCATTAACAGAACTGATCTAAAGTTTTTGGTAAAGACTATACTACTACTACTATTACTACTACTATTACTACTACTATTACTACTACGACTATGACTATTACTACCATGACTATTACTACTACTACTACTACTATTACTATCACTACTACTTCTACTACTACTGCTAATAATAATAATAATAATAATAATAATAAATCAGTTGATTACTACTATTACTACTATGACTATTACTACTATGACTATTACTACTACTACTATTACTACTAATACTACGATTATTACTACTACTACTAATACTACTATTACTACTGCTAATAATAATAATAATAATAATAATAATAATAATAATAATAATAATAAATCAGTTGATTGATTGATTAGTTAGTTAGTTAGTTAGTTAAAGACATGTCAGTAGAAAATGAGACAACTGCTTCCCCATCATGGTGTTGTAATTTGTGCTTTTATTAGAGTTTATTTTATATTTTTTTGTTTTAATAATAATTATAATAATAATAATAATAATAATAATAATCATATTATATTAATATTATTATTAACACAGATAATTTTGCTTATTTTAAGTGTTATCTGCCAAGAGAATAAGAAAAAATAGGTTTTGCAATTAGTAAATATGTCTAGAAGTAGATTTACTGGTTTTATATTTGTTATATAATAATAGATAACTTTTCTTTTATTTAAGATCTGTTCACTTGCAAGGATCTAATTTTTGCTGTGTATTTTTTGTGCCTATATTCAGTATACTTTCAGTATCTAGTAGGCAGGAGTTTATCTGTGTAATTTAAAAGTTTTCCTGATCACACTTTTCCCACCAGCTATGTTCTAAAAAAAGACCCCATAACTGTTACTGTTAACCAAAAATACCTGTCTCTTGCTGTCTGGGTTTTCAGTACTGTTCACCAAAACTGTTACCCACAGCACACATTTGACATTAATTTTAGAAATTATCTAAAGTTATCTTAAGAACCGAAAGTTCTTAAAATCTCCTTCCGATTCTCTCTGTCTGGCGTCCCGTGTAGGAAAAACGAGTTTGGTGTGGGAGTGGAGCTGAATGAAGAGGGTCAGAACCTGATGAAGAAACATCAGGAGAGGCTCGGCCGCAGTCTGGATCGCCTCTCCACTGAACTCTACAGCAAAGACACACACTTTGTTCTGGAGCTCATTCAGGTTCGGCTTTCAGAACGTCACACTTCTTGCTAGGAAGTGCAAGAGTCTGTTTCATGTCGAGATGAGTGCATACTGGAAGGTTTTCTCTTACTTAATAATTCATTGGTGGAATAAATTGTGCTGTGAAATCGCTGTACTTTATCTGTGTGAGCAGAACGCTGATGATAACAACTACCAACTAAACAAAAAGGAGGATCCTGCATTGGCCTTCATAGTGCAGAAAGACTGCATCACTATACTAAACAATGAGTGCGGCTTTGAGGAGAAGAACGTGCGAGCTATCTGTGATGTGGGAAGAAGCACCAAGGGAAAACATACTTGTGGCTACATAGGTAAGCAACGTGCCAGTTCCATGCTAGCTCTGACAATAGATGCTTAATTAATCACGTGTCAAGTGGACAACCTCACTAATTCACACCAACCTCTTTCCCAGGAATATATTACTTCTAGAAATCATAGAAAAGCACTGCCAGGGTTAGTTGTAGTTTTACTACATTTGTTGTCATTGCGTTTTTTCGACCCATTGTGTGTGTGTATGCGCAAGATTATCTGGCTGCGCTGGGTACTTAACGCTTTCCAGCATGTTTTTTTTTTTATTAGACTGAAATGCGGGTGGAATCAAGGGGTTTGGGCGCAGGCTTTCTCAGCCACATAATACACCTTTGCAGAGGCCATGGCTTAAAGGTTTCTACATATTTTCCAGGATATTTGCATTACTATGAATAAGACAAACCAAGTACTGCATGTTTAGTTCTGCCACACAGCCAGGTATTGGGATCAATCTGTGAAAACAAGCATACATAAACATAATTATAAACATAATAGTATTAGTGTTATGACCCATGAGTGTTTAGTTTCACTGATAAAAATACAAAGTGAGAATTTAGCATTTATCATGTATGTACAGGGGTTAGACAATGAAACTAAAACACCTGTTTTAGTGTGGGAGGTTTCATGGTTAAATTTGACCAGCCTGGTGGCCAATCTTCATTAACTGCACATTGCACCAGTAAGAGCAGAGTGTGAAGGTTCACTTAGCAGGGTAAGAGCACAGGTTTGCTCAAAATATTGCAATGCACACAACATTATGGGGGACATACCAGAGTTAGGACATACCAAAGAGGACAAATTGTTGGTGCACGTCTTGCTGGCGCATCTGTGACCAAGTCTTTGTGATGTATCAAGAGCCACGGTATCCAGGGTACTGTCAGCATATCAGGAAACGTTTTCCACCACCAGCATCACATAGTGACCTGGCCACTATCCTGCAAGAAGAATGGCT
>JAOVVG010000054.1:17261789-17279189 GCA_028566375.1 Leptodoras nelsoni | reverse complement strand
TCAGTTGTATAAATGAGATAAATGTAAGTCACTCTGGATAAGAGTGTCTGCCAAATGCCATAAATGTAAATGTAATTCTGCTCAAATTCATAAAAACACCTCACTAAAGGTGTCGGTACGTACAGTACCTAAGCCAATGATTGTGTAAAGCGTAGTCAACTAGGACACAAAGGCAAAATACAGGGTGCAAAAATATTTATTGCTAATAAACCTGTTGTCAGTCGGTGTACATTTGTGGTATATTTACAATAGCAAATGTATAGAGGAATGGAAATGTGAGCCAAAAAAAAAAAACCATGACATTTAAATAAATACAAGAGACTGTGACTGAACATCACTACAGACATCATCAGCTTGAAGGGTAAGACAGGAAAAAAAAAAAAACCCTCCCAATCAGTGGATTGACCATGATTACATAAAGAAACCCCCTATATAAATCTGTTTATATATTTTACACTAAGAAAAAAAAGCCCTCCAGATACATCTTTAAGTCTTTAAACTGGTCAACAATCAGTGAGCTCCATGTACAAACCAACACATCCAGGTAACAAGTAGTGTGTCTCCTTTTTCGCTTTGCCAGCCGCCTGATGATGTCAGAGCGAACGGGAAGCCGGAGGGATTGTGCAGAACACCGCGTCAAGCGTAATAAGGACGTCTGCGGGTAGGAATGTTTCTACTCTTTATTAAGTAAGTGTTATTAGAGTCATTACATATTTCTCCATCCTTTGGCTATTCACATGTACTAGAGTTAAAACAGTAGCTGACACGGTCATGTTTAGTGTATGAATGATAGATGCTTCATTAAAAACAACTATTTACATTAAGACATGTATTTAAAAAAAAAAAAAAAAGTCACAGTAACTGAAGTGCACAAAATGCAGACTAGAGACATAAAATTCAAACTTCATACCATGTTTATAATACGCTGTGTGCCGTGACCAGTGTTTCTAAGTGATTAATTACTGGGATAAAATATGGTGGACCTCTATAACATGCAGCGAAGCCGGGCCGAGGCGTCAAGTTTCAGAACTCCTTAGTGTCCTTGTTGTCGAACAAGTGGAGTCTTTGCTCAGCTGTCAAGCCTTCCTTGAGACTCTGAGAAGAGAACAGACAGGACAAAGGGACGGTCATTTCCATCAATAACAATACTGAACACCAAACTCTTTCATACCACAGCGCTGTAGAATTCTCAAACCTAACAGTTCGGAAGGCGTCGGTTATTTCATTTTGTATTCATTTAATAGCAGCATGAACAACAGTGCAAGCTGCAATTCAAAGAACACCGAATCTTCATATTAATACACTCAATTAGATACGTTATCATTCTGCTTGTGTGTACAGACTTCTCATAATCCAAGATGAATAATAAAGGAATCATTGATATGGTTAGGGTTAGGTTATAATAGTCCATACATGTTCAAGACTCAGCACTTTGCACTTTCCGGTTCCTCTGGCAACCAGACGCGACTAAATTGATTGTTAGATTCAAAATTGCAACTGCTGTGGTATAAGAGTGAATCCAACACTTTGGGTCAAGCTGTTATTGAAAAAGAATCAATTTTGCAATGGGAACAGTATCACACTACCACGGTATTGATTATTTCCCTGTAACAGCTTTCCCTGTCATGGTTTGTTCCTTACTTATTATATCTGGAGAGCTCACAATAGTGTTTACCAAACGCAGCAAACTCAAATCTTCGAACTTTGAATGCAGCGGAAGAATTTTTGCAAAAATACATGCATGGCACGAGATTGGGTCGACCGTACTCCTGAAGATTAGGCGCCGGGGTGTGAAATTAACATTATGAGCCAAATGCATGTCGGTATTTAAAATCCTAAAACATCAAGCCATCTTGGCTGGCAGAATATTCATTTACATTCTGTAAAACAGACACTCACTGAGCACTTTATTAGGAACACCTGTACACCTACGCATCCATGGAATTATCTAATCAGACAGCTGTGCAGCATGTTCAGGTAAAGTAATCAGCCAGCAGAATGGGGACCTTAAGATGATTGTTGGAGCCAGGTGGGCTAGTTTGAGTGTTTCTGTAACTTCTTGGGCAGCCGTGGGCCTGTAGTTAAGACCGGAAGGTCACAGGTTTGATCCCCACAACCAACATGACATGACTGAAGGCACCTAACCCCTGACTGCTCCCCAGGGGACGTGGATGGGGCTGTCCACCACCCAGGGCTACTGTGTGCTCACCTCACTTGTGTTTCACTGCACAGATGGTTTAAATGTAGAGGACAAATTTCTCTGTGTGCAAGCACAGTACGTTAATACTTCACTTTCATTTTTACTTTCATATGCAAGTCTCCCTAGCTTACTGAGAATGGCGCAATAAAGAGTAAGAGGCAGTTCTGTGGATGGAAATGCCGTGTTTATTAAAGAGGTCAATGGAGAATGGCCAGACTGGTTCAAGCTGCCAGAAAGGCTACAGTTACAGTACAGTAACCACTCTGTACAACTGTGGTGTACAGAAAAGCAGCTCAAAATGCACAACACGTCGAACCTTGAGGAGGTTCACCAAAACTGGACAGTTAAAGACTAGGAAAACGTAGCCTGGTCTGATGAATCTTGATTTACCCATCTTCTACTTTCAGCATGTTAATGTCACAAAGTCATCTCAAACTGGTTTCATGAACATGACAGTGAGTTCTGTGTACTTTAGTGGCCCTTCCAGTCATTGGATTTGAATACAATAGAAAACCTTTGGGATGCAGGAGAACGGGAGATTCGCAGCATGAAAAAGCAGCTAAAAACTCTGCAGGAAATGGGATGCAATCATGTCAACGTGGACCAGGGTCTCAAAGCAGTGTTTCCAACATCTTATGGAATCTATGCCATGAGGAACTGAGGCTGTTTTAAGACAAAGGGAGGCCATGAACAGGATCAGGATACAGTGTTCGTAATAAAGTGGGTTTTTTTTTGTTTACATGCAACCCTTAAGTCAATCATCTCCAATCATCAAACACTACACACATGCCAGTATTAAATAAAGAATAAATGTTTTTCTCCAGGTGGATATTAGAAGTGACAGGTAGGGAAAAATGTTGAATTCTGACACTGTAGAAAACAGCTCCAGCTCCACTCATATACTCAATCCATCTAAATGGAGCATCCTGGACCATAATCTCTAACTCTCTAAGTCGGTCCATCATCTACAAGTCTTCTCATCCCTCCTGTTTGTCTATGCCCAAGCCATTCGTCTAACATTATCCCTGAGTAGGTGTTCATCTTTAAGTATTCCACAGCAAGTCACAATTCACAAACGGAGTGAGAGGGAAGGGGGAGGGGGAAAAAAGCACAAAGAGATGGGCCATACCACTGTGTGTTAGAGACGGGAAAGTTCAAAAGCATACTTCTGACTATTACTTACCAGGCTTTCTCCTGTAGGGAGCAACACAGAAATAAACTAGATCACTAAGATGGAATATTACAATGTGTAAAACTGTTACGAAACAAACAATAATAAGGTATAAAAATTCCAAAGAAGTGTGTGCTTTAGCTCTTCAACCTAGATTGAAGATTGAAGCATGATTAGGATTAGTCTATCCCATTCAGCATGCATCCACCACCATGACCCTGTTCAGGATAAAGTGCATACTAAATATGAATAAATGCATTTCAGTCACTTCAGTTCCTACTGAAATATTTACCATTAGATGTCCAGATACACATATTGCAAAATTTGCCGTCTTAATCCCAGCTACAGATCAAGTCAGCCTGCTTAGTGCATTGTTTTACATGCCAGTAAGCATGACAGGATGTGAACTTTTTTTTTTTTTGCTCAGTACTTCTGTGAAAGTACACTACCCCTATTCCACCGAGGCAGCCAGGACGGGTTCAGAGCCAGTGCCTAATCTCAAACCAGTTCTTCACATTTCATCAGCCAAAGAACCAGCACTCTAGGTACAACTAGTTCCTGATATCGTGACCCGTAATCTCTGTCCATAGCAATCATAAAGAGCAGGACAAATTCATATGCCAATGCAGTGGACTTCTCCCAGGACTGGGAGAACTGAACTGACACATGAATTAGCTCAAAGTTTTTGCAGATGTCTACAACTTGGCATATTTGTCTTTTACAGCTATTAGTACCCAATAAGAAAAAAAGCAATTACTTTAAGTCCCTGAAGTCAGGCCAGGTAATTAGCTTAAGTTAGGTCCACATTAAATGCAGTGAGGAAAATTAGGATTATAACAACCAGGACTTTTAAGCCACTGTTTACGCAGGACACTGTGACTCTCAGCCCATGCATGAAATGAGCTCCACAAATAAAGCAGCGTTACTTCTGAAACTGGCTTCACTTTTCTTGCCGGCCATAGAGCTTCACCGCTTTATTCTCTCATCTGGTCATCATTTCTCTACGTGGCCAAGAGGCAGCATTTTCACGGAAAATCTCAAAGTATATCATTATATCTGGTGCGTTTCCGTCGGCAACACGCATTCCACTTGAAGTCTATTTAATCCACTGTTTGGCAAACAAGCTTTAACTATAAAATAAAACACTGCTATTGACAGATACCTATAATTCTACTGAATAAATAAGCATTTACATTATACCTAATTATTACATTACATTATACCCAAGTTGCCATATGCCCATCGTAATATATAAATATAAATATAATATAAAAACAGTACAATTCCTTATGTTATTTTTTATTTTTGGTATAAAAAGAAACACTTAAATATCCAACTGCTAAACTTTACGGTGGCCCTCTAGCCCATGGAAAATCGAAGCAGGCCCTGAAGTAGCACCTAGTTCAAGCAGGTGGTCAAAGGGGAATGTAGAGCTAAACACCACATTTCTAAAGGTTTCTCAACACCACATTCCAGATTTATTCCCTCTATTGCTGTTATAATATACACCACTCTTCTGGGAAGGCTTTCCACTAGAGTTTGGAGTGTGGCTGCAGAGATTTGCCCATTCAGCCACAAGAGCACTAGCGCAATCAGACACTGGTGATGGGTGAGAAGGATGGAAGGATGTGAAATGTGTTTGCTCAGATGGATGTATCTGCAGTGGTCATGGTGGAATTGGATTAACATTACAGGAGACAGAGTTCTACCCCAGCAACACTTCTGTTTCAAGATCTGTACCTTTGACCTCGTAGTACGCTCTGAGCGCTTGGCAGCCGCGGCAGCCATCTTCAGAATGTCTGGGTTGCTCTTCGATTTCATGATATCTGGAAAAAGTACAGAAGATCCTCGGTGTGAGAAAATTCATCCAATTCAGTCACTAAATAGAGTGCGAAATAACTGTTATAATAAAGTGCCGTATATGGATTTGTTGACTGGGAGACTCGTTATCCAGATTATACACTCTTACCATATCCTCCCCTCTGCACCTCCTCCGGCGTGGCCTCTCCCAATGCCTCATGGGCTAACTGTAACTGCTCCCGTAGCCGGCCCAGATCTCGCTCGGCCTTGGCCTTCACGATGCTCAGCTCTGTGTAGATGTCCTTGTACTTATCCGTTGCATACTTTTTATCCTAGAGTGTCGAAATCAAATAAGTTCAGCATTCCAATATTGTGTTTTTGTTCAACCGAATTAATTAGACCTTTTTAGCTGATGATTAAATACAGACTCTTTGGGCAGCTTGTAGTTCATCTTTTAATGAGTTGATCTCCTGCTTCAGGTACTGCACTTCTGATTCCTTCACCCTCAGCATGACCTACAAGCAAACATAGATATTACTTGTATATTTTACAAGTAGCATTTTATTTTATTTCAATTCTCAGCCTGGGAAACAGCCATAGTACAACCTTACTTATTATTTTCTAACATAATTTAGAGTGATGGGCTAAGAACACAGTTATTATTAGTTTAATGACATTTTTCAGTAGCATAGTGGTAACGTCGTTGTTTTCTGAATCAAATAGCTTCTCAGTAAACTCTTTCTGATCAAGCAGTGTGGCAGCATCTGCTGTGGTCTGAAATAACAAGCATCACCAGTTCATTATGCCACTGCCATACAGAAGCACTTCCATATCCTGTAAACACTACTGTCATGTGGCGGTGACATCACATATCCTGGACAGCACGTAGGCTGCTATCTACGACGGGGCAGCTATAGCAGGGTTCCTGGGGTATCTTTGGCCTACATGTTTTTTTTGTTGTATTTTTCCCCAATTTTCTCCCTAATTTAGTCGTCTCCGATTTCCACCCATCAGTACTTCCCCCCCACATCACACGACAAGCTGCCAGTCAGGGAGGGTGAAGTAATCACATGCTTCCTCCGAAACACGTGGCGCAAGCCGCCTCTTTTCGAACTGCTGCTCATGCAATGTCAGCGAGCGTTGTAATACACTCGGAGGTAAGCGCTCCCGCCCACCTTTTGTGGGCATGAGCTCACAGACGCCCGTGACTGGACAGTGTCACTATGATTGACATGGGAGAGAGCGTATGCTGCCCCTCCCACCCTGAGAGAGCGTATGCTGCCCTTCCCACCCTGAGAGCATGGCCAATCTTGCTCTCTGAGCTCCCAGCTATGGGCAGTTATAGGGCCTACATGTTTTTACCCTGTTTTTAGTGTTTACCCTGCTCAAACATGCCAACTGCGACTCAGGACTGTTAATTTGTTACTAGTAGGATCCCGTATATGATGCATATTGAAAATAAAAGATTCATGACCCAGACACACCAGGAGCGCAGGTAGGAGAGCAAACAAGGTACACCCAACAACCTGGGTAATATAAAATATTTTAAACATGCAGAAGGATTGTATAAGTAACAGGGAACGAACACACACCTCTAGTTCATATAGCTCTTTTCCCTGAATGACTGTTCCAGACTCGCCTTCCTCACTGGTCATTGATCTCATTTTTGTTATCTCGGCAGCCAGACGGTTGTTCAGCTCCTTTTGAAATGGTACAAAACCCAAACGTCAATGTGCAAATCCAAAGGCTTAAATGTTTAACATTTCTCTCTCTTTTCTTTTTTTCTTTTTTTTTGTTAAAGCTCATGACACCATGATGGTTTCGGTGATTGTGATGTCTTGCATTAAACCTCACTGTGGCTTTGCGGTGCGTCTTCCTGCTTACCTGGTTGTGCGCATTAAGCTCCTGGTTCTCTCTCTGGCACTGACGCAGCGCCTGTCTCTCAGCCTCCAGCGCCTGAGCCAGGTGAGCGTTCTCCAGACATTTCTGCGAGTACTGCTCTGACAGCACTTCGATTTCCCTCTGAAATGACAGCAGCTCCTCCCTAACACACACACAAAGGACCCGCATGAAAATTGAAATCATGGCGATAAAAGGTTGGCGAGCAGCTCATGGCCGAGTTGAAAAGGCTGTGTTATACCGGTGTCAGCAGGTTCACCGCTCTCTTAACCCTACAGCTCGCTCTATTATACATTTGGCAGCCAGGCTGAGTCACACAATCAGGCTTTGGGCAATCATCTTAAATGCTTCATTCAATTCATTTATTATTTTAAAAAAAAAGAAAAAAAAGGAAGTAGCACATAACTGCTAATACCATCTCATTAAAGGAGATAATCCCTGTTTTATTTGTGATGTAGAGAACTGGTTCAGGTTGAGAATGAGGCCCTGCCCAGAAGACTATAAGACTACAAACTTCAATGACATTTCAGTAAACTACTTACTCGTGCTGTCTGCGAATTTCCTCAATGTCAGCGTTTTCGGCGTTACTATGGGATTTACGTGCTTTGTCCAATTCTTTCTCCAGCTCACTCCGATGTGCGTTCTTCATAGCTTCAATAGCTTTGATTAAAAAAAAAACATCCATGTCCACACAAAGCCACAGCTTAGTAATATAATAGTAATATAAACTTCACTTTCAGGTTGTATACCTCCTACTTCTCATGACTCACCAGCAATGGTGGCTGCAGTCTCCTCAGCCAACAGTCTCTCCTTCTCCTCCTGCAGGTTCTCCAGTTCCCGCTGGTGTTTCCTCTGCAGCTCGTCTATTACCTTCTGATGCGACTCCTCCATGGCAGCAAAGCCTCTCTCACATGTAGCCTGTAAACAATCAGGTGACAGGGGGGTGCCCTTTAGTGCATTGTTTCAACAGATTTTGTAAGTAAATGCTGCCTTTGACGAGTTCAACAAGCACACACACATTCAGACACACAGCAGAGAGAGGTATTTAGAATACTCTAAACTAAACACAGACAGCACATAGAAGCCAGACGGAGACTTGGTACAGGTTACATAGTTCTCACTAATTAAAAGACTGCCTTTCTGTCCAAATTAAATCCTACTTTTGAACATGACTAATAGGGTCGTTATAATTTGAGAAGCATTTTAAAGGAGCTTTTCCTTTTATTTCATCTTTAAAGGAAAGCAGGCCTTGACTTAAAGAAAAAAAAACAAAAACATGTAAACAGCAAACCACACTGTGCTCGAGCAGCAGCATCTGGGGAACGAACGAACAATGACACATCTGCAAACAATGAAAGGATATCTATAGGAAGATGTGTTTTCATAAGCACGCCTTTAGAGCAAAGCTTTATTACAATTCCAGCGCAAGTTTCCACACGAGGAGGTCTGAAAGCCTTTCCAAACTCATCGGGCCGAACTGACTTCCGGCGCCTACTGAATGGCACTAATCTTAGAAATCAGTCATCGTAGCTGTCCAACTCTCTGCAGGCCTGATCGGATGAGCATACAGGGCGTTTGTTTTCCTATGGCTAAGTCCCAGGGATAGAGCCCTGTCTGATGAACCGCTGCTTTAAAGGCAGCCAGCTCCCACTGTGAACAGAGCAGCTTCCTGTCCCCCACATCACAGCCACACCTGCACTTGTTTATTCACCCGTTCCCTTTGGTGGAAAATCCAATTTCCTCTTTTGGCAGGAATATCATGCAACATGGGAGCAGGGGCAATATACAAACAGGAGGTTTAATATCTTGCATTTCATTTAACCTGCAAATCAGAACTACATATAAAAGATACACGCTTTACAGTCGAGCGTAAAGCTAGACGACAGAATGAAAAACGCTCCGAGGATGCCTAGAACTAGCCACGTTTAGGGGAAAAAGATAGGAGTACTAATCGCTCTACTCTTCGGTGACTACAAAAGGCTTCATGCATAATCGTTTCAACGTTTCATGAATTTGTAAAGTAAAAAGTAAACAACAGGATCCCAATACTATTCTTAGCTACAACAACTCAGATGTTTTTAAAGGTCTAAACTCATTATTACGGCTTCTACAGTGCTCTGGATATCAGGAATTGCACTTGAAAGTGGTACACTACTGTATGTGAGCCAGGTAACTCTACATAAAGTCACGTTCATGGAGTTGAAAATTAACTGAAATGAACTGAAGCGACTAATATCGGGAATTCGTGTACTACCCAGCTTTAGTCGCTGAACGTCGGAAAGAACGAAAGCAATAAAGAAAAAATTTTCAATCCAGCACATGGAATCAAGTCACGTGACCTGCATGCAGCCTGATGTGCACACGCTGCAAGTTGTACAGCATTCCTCTGCTAATCTTTAACCTAATCAAGCCAACAGGTTACTTATATTTTTGTCCTCAACTCCAGGTTTTATACGATTTTAAAAATACAAATGAACCTAATACAATTTTAGACTAAACCTTCTTTTTTTATGCTCCTTTGAACTGAGTGATTGCGAAACATGCACAATTGCTTACTTTTCTCTTGAGGAACTACCCCCCCCCCTCTCTATACCATCAAGTCAAATGTTCTATGTGCTCTCGATATGGGATCCTCTACACACAGCCAACATTAAAAGCTAAAGGCATGCCTAAGGATAACGACCATGCAAGGCTGGAGATGAATTATAAAGGTAAAGCAGAAAAGGATGGTAGGATTAGTAAGTGGAGAGAGGATGGGGGAGGGAGGAAGGGGGCAAGTCGGAAGTTGCCACAAGGGTACACAAGCCATCACGGATGGAAAAATAAAAAGTACAAGGAACACCACGACCTTCAGGTTTTCCACGTCTTTCTCGTATTTCTGACGGAGTAACGCTGCGTCCTCCTGTCGATCCCGCCGCTTCGTCTCTTCCGATACCTGCGCCACTAGGTTCTGGATGCGCCGTTTGAGGGAAGGAAGATCTGGAAGATCTACTCTAAGAGACCCCATCACATCATTAAGCTCAGCCAATTCCTGGTTAAAATGCTCCAGCAGCATGTCGCGCTCCACTTCGTGCTTCTTCTTTAGATTCTCCATGCAGACAGTCAAAGAGTCGATCTCTTTAATGTTCTCCTCAGTTCGCAGTCTTAGCGTTTCTTCACTTCTGGACACTTCGTCCTTCAGCTTAGCCGCTTCTCGCTCGTAGGCCTCCCTCGCTTCTCGAAGCTCCTTCTTGTGTTTTGCCACCATGTCTTGCAACTGAATGGCCTTGTCCAGAGAATCAATTGGTTCCCCCTCTATGTGGATGCACGGCTCGGACTCCTCGGCGATAGGGTTCTGGAGGCTTGACGTTTGGCTCGACATTTGTTCAAGCTTTAATGTAAGCTCCAGGTTTTGCTCTTTTAACCGAGAACAAGAAGCACAAGCAGACGTAGTTGCTTCGACGTCCGAGAGGTTTTCATTCTCCATTTGGAATCTTTGCCGTATTAGCAGATATGTGCGAGTGACCTCCAGTATGGCATCTAGAACACACCGAGACCACTGTGTCTGAGGTCCACAGCTAGACAATCTTAAAGCCAAAGACTTGAACTGTTCGTTCATAAGTTCATTAACGGTTATAGCAATCTGATTCATCAGGGTTATTTTCATTTTTACCGTTTGGACAAGCTGTTTCATAACGACGTCATCACCGAACTTATCTTCTACATCTTTATCGGTCTGCATCTCTTCATTTGTGATCATGGAAAATAGGATTTTATTTTCCATCAGCATTCGTTCTACTACATTTCTGACAACGAATGCTTGCTCACAGTCTCCTTTACCTACTTCACTATTCTCAATTCCACTTAAAACTCTACCCAAAATCTCGCGCTCAAACATGGCCATCATCCTTCTCGTCAGATTCCTTCCCACGCTACCTTCCTCAAAGCCAATGCCCGATCCATCACATTTACTCTCACTGGACTTCATCAACATCTCTAATACCTGATTAAGAGCATCAGACCTCTTCTTGAAACCTTCCAACACTTCCTCAATCGCACCTTCATCACTCTGTACCAACTCTTGGCACCTGCCGTCTACTCTGCCCTCATGACCTGCCTCCACAGTTCTCTCTTTCAACATTCTAACGTCCTCTTTAGCTTCTGAAACCGCCTGGTTAAAAGCCTGTTCAGCTTCTTGCGTTTTCGTCTGGAGCTCCGTGTTCTGTTCTCGAAGCTCTCTGCAGTTTTCTTCAACAGACTGAAGCAGCTTTTCCTTTTCAGAAAGCTTGGACTCAATGATCTTGATATGATACAGGAGTTGCTCTTTCTCCAGTTCAGCTGATTCGTTGTCGTTTTCATTTTCGGGCTCTTGAAATCCGAGACCTTTCAGAGTAGCCTCTTTGAGCTGCAGCTTCTTTTCAGTATCTTTCAAACTGTTCCCAAGTACCTCCAACTGGACGAGTGCTTCTTCAAGCTTCTGAGACTTCTCAAGGAGTTCCTGCTCATACAAATTCTTCAAAGCTTCCTTGTCTCCTGGCTCAATCACATCTTGATTTGCTTTGCTTAGCTGATACTCTTGATTACATTGAAGTCTTTGAAGCTCTGCTTTTAGTTTGTCTATTTCTCGGTCTGCCTCTCGCAGCTGGTTGACTATTTCCTGATAACGCTGGTTCAGTGCTTCATTTTCACTCGTTAGCAGCTCGACCCTTTGACAAAGACCACGGTTTGTCATTTGGGCCGAGTCGTCTTGCTGACAAGGAGGTATGTAGGGAGTTTTCTGGACTCTTCCTAACATGCCCTCCATTGTGATAAGACGAGCCTCGTAATCCCGAATGCTGTCCCCAGCTTTGGCCAAGCTCTTCCTTACCGTCTCGTTCTCAATTTCCTGCTGATTTTTAAGACTTTCCAAAAGCTTCTGACATTTCGTTAGGTCGCTTGATCTATCACGTTCGTTTGCGTCTTGAGGAAAATCAGGCAGTACCGAATCGGTGTGACACTGCAGCAGTTTTATCAACTCCTTAACTGACAATGGTTTACTACAATCTATCAAGTCCTCAAGCTCTCTGATCTTACCCTCGTTATCCAGAAGCAGAAAGGTGACAGATTTTGTAACAAGACTAGAAGAAAGCATCTCTGAGGTGGATGATTTTTTGGTGTCAGAAAGGCAAGCTTCCTTGGTGTGTAAGTGTGAAAGAGAAAGGCCAAGCTGTGCCTGCATGTTGCGCTTTTTCAGTTCTTGCAGCTGGAGAAGCTCTTTGGTTTCCTGGTACTTCTTTGTTAAGCTCTGAGCTTGAGAACTAACCAGTTCTGGCTTCTTCATCTGGGGCTTTGTCTCAAGACTCAAAGGTGACTCCAGCTTGGAAAAGGGGACCAGACAGTTGGTTAAAATTTAGCAGAGGTGATTACGGATAATTTAATTGGTTGATCACAGCAATAATGTCTCTCAAGATCTGAAGTATATTTACATCACATTATAATACCCTTGCCCAGTTATTAAGGTTAAAGTAAGAATGGACATGTCTAGCTTCATTCATTTAATGATGCAAATTAGCGTGCTGGAAAAAGAGGTTTAATGGCTATGGTTAGTAAATCACGATAGGGCATGCACATTAAATGGTTAGAGCTAATTCATGGAGTAAGTACTGCGAAATTAGTGCTAGTGTTTTAATTTGAAACAGACTGCACACCATTACTACGAGCATGTTGTTCTTGAAAAATCCCTGCTGACTATTAGAACGAATAAGCAAAAGGATTTCATTTTATAGACAAATTTTACAACACTAGACAGAACAAACTGTGCCTGCTCCTTCCTGTACATAAAGGTGTGAAGGTAAAATGGTCCAAATTCAAATATGCCAATGTAAATTCAAAGCAGCCCATCACATACCATCTCTAGCAATCCCTATCGGAAACAAGTCGTAATCGCTCTCGTAGAAAAAAAGGGCCATCAAAAGTATCCGTGTTTGAATTTCTAATCCTGTATGGATTTGATAAGATGATGTAACTAAAGCGGAATGACTCTGGTATGGTCTTGGACTTCTAAATGTCTTTCCGAAAACACAATATCCTGACTCTTGTTTACAAAAGACAGCTTCAAAAACTGACAAACACAAACAGACAGACATACAAGACAATTCTTTTACCTATAAACCATTTGGAACCATTGAACATTAATGTCATGCATTTTTTTTCCACAAGCATGTCATGTGCTATTATTTAGATATCACTGTAGCAGCAGACATACACTCACTGGCTACTTTAATAGGACAATCGTTTTAAGATTGGAGGAAGAAAAGCGCTCTCAGTGACTCTTGGTGCCAGACAGGCTGATTTGAGTATTTCAGAAATTCCTGTTCTTCCATGCACAGTTTGTAGAGTTTCACAAAGTGGTGCGAAAAACAAAAAACATCCAGTGAGCAACAGGAAAAACATGGTTGAGACATCAATGGCTAAATTGGTTCCTGAACCAGGCCATAGTAACACAAATAGTCACTCTTTACAACACTGGTAAGCAGGAAAGCATCTCAGAATGCACAATACGCTAAAACGTTAGGTGGCTGGGCTACAGCAAGACCACATCGGGTTCCAATCCTGTCACCCCAGAGCAGAAATCTGAGACTGCTGTCTATGCACAGGATTACAGTTGAACAATTGAAGATTGTCGAAAATGTTGCTGGGTCCCCCCCCCCCCAATCTTAAAACTGTCCAGTTTCAGTCAGTCTGACCATTTTCGTCTGTCCTCTCTTATCAGCAAGGGGTTTCCACCCACTTTTTTTTTGTTTTGTCCCCCTCCCCATACCATTCTGTATAAACTATGGAATCCGTAGTGCATGAAAATCTTAAGATCAGCTATTTCTGAAAAAGTCCAACCAGCCCATCTGATATCTTCAACCATGTCACGGTCACACTGCATTCCACTTACATCGGAAATTGAAAGTAGGAGCAGGGAATGACTGGACACCCGAGCTGCCCGTGTTCTAGTACAATAAGTCGGAATATCAGGTTGTTTTGCACACTGTTTTAGTATTTTTTAAATTATTATTAAAGCTTTCACGACTGCTGATGCGCTGACTGTTGAGACGCCATCCTGGATTTTGAAGTCGGTAGGGTAGGTGAAGTTCCCTGAGTTTTCCAAGTTGGAAATCCGGGGGCATTCCAGTTCAAATTTCCGACTGGGACCTTGGATATTCTGACTTCCCAGGTCAAATGGAACACAGTCACTGAGCTCACTGAGCCCCCCCCCCCCCCACCTTTCTGACATCTGTTGTGAACATTATCTGCAGACCTGCATATAATTGTATGATGTTATGCATTGCGCTGCTGCCACACAATTGCCTGATTGCGCAGGAGTACAAGTGCTCACTGGTATATAGAGCACAACTTAAATACAGATTTTTCTTATTTGTTTTAGATTTGGCATACAAACTAAATAGGGAAAATATAATTATTGTAAATATTAGTTGTTATGAATGGTCATGAGTGAAATGAACTATTAATACTATTAATACCTATGAGCACCTTTGAGTATAAATACATCTGAATAATACATTAATGTCATGATATACAGGCAGCTTTTTGAGGAGATGTAATGAAAGGTTACATGCAACATTAAACTGAATGAAAAAAAATTAAAGCCGTCATTACGTCTACGACGACAGGATAGGACAAAGGTAAGCAAAAAAAAAAAGCTGGGGGGAGGGATTTGTTCATTTACATGCAAAAGGCTCTGAACATGCAAGGCGCTTTTTTGGCAGCTTTGGAGTTGAAAAACAGGAGTTTGGTTTTCTGTTTGTTCTCAAACCAAGACATGCAAAGGCTGTTTAATGGAAATAAAGGCAGTCTTTGCCTGCGTAAATCATTTGGACTATCCTAAAAAGCACCTAGGTGGAAAGAATTTGACCTTACCGGTGAGATGTACCCAGCGCGGATCTGATGCTCTCGATCCAGAGCAGCCTTTAGTTCGTTTTCTAGCTCATGTTTGTGCTGGTTCGAATCCACCAGCTGCTGGTGGCACGTCTCTAACTGTGCCTTCAGATCTTCTACCTGCAAAGGCACAAAGTGGAACTGAGAGTCATCCATCATTAACTATTACAATCTGCTGAATGTAATCGAGCATTTTTTAAAACTTTGTTTCTTGGCGTCGTTGATCAGGAATAGTTCATTCTTATGCTTTACATTTTCATTGAATCATTTGGCTAATGGAGTGCTGAAGGTTAAGACTCTGACATGAAGTTACCACTTCACAGCACCTGGGCTCTCACTCACTCATAACCTTTTCGACCAGTTGTCCAAAGCCTAATCTCTGATCCACCGCAGCTCAGGGGTGTTTGATAAACAGTTTGTGAGGAATCTGGTTTGAGTTGTCCTCAAAATGCATACCTTATACTCGATATCAGATATGAAAGAAAATCACACTGAACAAACATGACACATGAGATGCTTAGCTTTTAATTTCAATAGATATGAAATATTATATAGTTTGGTAGTTTTCCAAAACACACTCATATTCCCACCTCTACTCAAATCAATAATTTAAGAGAATTCCGATATGAAACATAGCTATACCTGAATAGCTATAATAAAAATCCAAGCTTGCATGACAGACTCTTGTTATTACAGTCTTAAATTACTAATAACAATCCACAGGTTCAAACATGATCTACTTATTTTCGGCTTTTCACCACAGCAAAGACAAACCTGTGAAATGTGAAGACGTACCCCCTTTTTGTAGCTCTCTAGTAGTTTTTCGAGGTCTGTTGCCTCTCTGGTCCTCAGTGCCGTGGACAGTGGTACTCTCCTCTCCTCTCTGATTGGAGTTTTCTCCACCTGCTGCCACTGCTGCTCGATCTCATCCTCCACCTTCTGCTGACGCTCGGACGAAGGCGGACAGACACTGCCCACGTTCGGGTGCGCGCTCTCCAAGTCTATCCTGCTAGCGTCAGGAGAAGCCTCAAAGGACAAGCTGCCCGTCATGCACTCATACCTCCTCCGCCTTTCCTCCCTCCTCTTGTTGCGTTCGGCGTCGCTGAACCGTGCCTGGAGAGCATCGGCTTCGTGGGCTCGCTGCTGGGCCAGGGCCTGGGCGATGGGCCTGAACTCGGCCCAGTCGAAAGTTTTGGAGCGTCCTTCACGCCGCCGCTCTCTTGCACGGCTCTTCCTCGGCTCGTGCTCCGCAGATGAAGCCTCAGAGGACGGAGAGTCCTGCGTTACGTCAGGCCGCGTAAGGTTCTCCAAGGGGCCAAAGGAACCATGTTCATCTGTCAGGCTGATCAATATACACAGACTTTAGCTCAAGGAAATGAATCTCTCTTTACAGTTACACTAACAAAACAAATGAACGATAGTACTGAAGTATTATATATGATGTACAAGATTCATCCCTCTAAATTCTGTCTACTTGGAGAAAAACAATATAAGCCTTCATCAGGCAATAATAAAACACCAGTACTGTCTCTGAAGGACAGAATTGTCTAGACCTCTTTTGTGCCATCGTTTGACCTGAACGCTTCACCAGAGTACATACTGTAAGTACGTCCTTACAGAAAAAGTCATTACATGCTGAAACCGAAACCTCATAATTCACCTTAAAAGTACAACAGACAAAGAGAATGCCTTTGAAAGAAGGCCACATTTCCATCAGCATATGTAATAGATCCTGACCTTGCAACATCGGGTGCTGTGGAAGGTCGGACATTTTTCATGACAGCCTGGATCCAATTGCGGCGTATTCCTGCCGTCATGGCAGAGAGGGTGTGCACTCCCTCCTGGGTCTAATACACGAAACACACAATAAGCTTTTACACAGTATCTCAGCTTGATTACTTCAAAGGTAATTCCGAAAACTCTGTGACCCAAATCTTTTACAAAAAGTAAATGCAATACTAAATTTACATGAACATCTATTAGTCTGCTTTTATAATAAAACAAACAAGATCAGCCTTTAAGGAGATTTCTATTAGTGAAGATTTAATTTGAATTAGTTTAAAACCGTTTCATTTATTATATACAAAAAGGCAGGAAGGTGAAAATGAACTTTAATTAACTGGAACATACAAAATGCCATGGTCAACAAAATATTATACCAAAATAGTAAAATATTATAATACATATGCTACACGTGAGGTTTAGGTGATATACTCGCCTAACACAAATGTACCCCAATCAGGCATAACATTATGACCACCTTCTTTTCTCTACACTCATTGTCCATTTTCTCAGTTCCACTAACCATATAGATTTTAGACTTTGTAGTTCTACAATTACAGACTATAGTCCATCTGTTTCTCTACATACTTTGTTAGTCCCCTTTAGTCTGTTCTCTAATGGTCAGGACCCCCACAGGACCAGCACA
>JAOVVG010000054.1:17244758-17261689 GCA_028566375.1 Leptodoras nelsoni | reverse complement strand
TCTGTGCTGGTCCTGTGGGGGTCCTGACCATTAGAGAACAGAGTAAAGGGGACTAACAGAGTGTGTAGAGAATCAGATGGACTACAGTCTGTAATTGAAGAACTACAAAATGCAGCTACATGGTAAGTGGAACTGAAAATATGGACAATGAGTGTAGAGAAAAGGAGGTGGTCATAATGTTATGCCTGATTGGTGTATATGCCACTGGAAATACTTACATGAATTTGGAAGCCATAGTTGCGTTGAGCTTGGTGCTCTGTAACATTATAGCATGTGCTGAGGTCGATTTCACCATCGAGATCTGATGCCTATTAATAGAAAGATTAAAAAAATGAATTAAATTAAGCTGCAACATGGCAATCCAGGGTAAAAAGCCAACAGGTCATTCATGTCAAAATAAAGAATCATCAAAGGAAGAATCACCTCCTCTGCAATCGAATCCTTATAATATCGCAGGCTGTGGTCCGTCAGTACAAACCAATACTTCTTCCACTGAAAACGAGTTAAAAGAGCAACAGGCTTAAAAGAACCTCACATGGCTGTTTAGGTGCATGAATGCTTAGGAAGACATTTAGCCTGCTTTTTAAAGCCCCCCAAAAAAGCAGAGGGAAGGTAACCTTTAAACTTTTACCCATTGAAGCAAGACTATCAAAGTGTAGCTCTGCCCTTTGCGAAGCTCCAGTCAGCCCTTTGAGAGTGACGCAACTAAGGCAGCAGCAGTTATATACAGTAGTCTGATACATGCACCACAGACGGGTGATGAAATATATATGAATTCCTTTATGCTTAAAATACAGTAACTGCAGGGAAAGGAGCTACCTTAACCCAGGATGTCCTTGCACATGCTTAATGGCCACTGCTTGCTTTACAGGTTTGACAAGAGTTTCATAAATTAAAGCTTTGGATATAACAGATATATCCAAACATGCCAGTCCTCGAGCATGAGCATAATGCTCTGCAGTAAGGAAAAGAAAAAGCTATGACGCTTATGGGGCACAAACACAGACGACGTTGACCAACACAGAGATGCAGATAGTGTCAAAATGTCAGGAACCAGCAAGACAGGAGTGCTGAGCCAAATCCATAAAAAAAATTATACCGCTGCTGAGAAAATATGCATACGGGTGAACATTCAAAGCATGTAGTTTTACCCTCACTGGTTCCTGACTTTTCATACACCCTCTTCATACACTGCCTTAAACGTATAAATGCCATGTAGCAGGTTCTCATAGGGAAACATAAATTAGTATTGAATTGCACGCTGTCTTTTGTCCAGAAACTAGGATAAACACAAACTTTTCAACAGACTTGACTATATATAAAATACAGGCCACCTACCTGGCCTTGCTCATCAAGTTTCACCATCCAGCCTTTCTTGAAATTCAGCAAGTCGGGCTGTAAGCAAAAAAAAAAAAAAAGTTTATGCCCGTCATTGATATCATACACAATACAACATGCAGAAAAAGTTGAATAAGCACCGGATGCCCCGTGTGCCACACGCGTTTTCATTCTGCAATCCTGAGCGCGTTAGCAGGTTTTTTTTTGTTTTGTTTTTTTTACTTCCTGGAGCAGGTGTCTTAAAGAAAACCTTTAACCACACATGATCTGCAACAGGCATTCAGACATTCCCACAGTGAGAACCAGGAGATACCCAAACGGTATTCTGGTCCTTTAAGCTCTTACCCAATAGGTGTGCAATACTCTTGTTTGACTCATTTGCCAACAGCTTCAAAGATTTCTATCCCAGAGCAAAAAGCAGAACACCAAGCTGCATGCGTTTCAGTTTTCTGTATCTCAAATATTTGTTGAGTAGAAATAAACACTTGGAAGTGATTCACACGGTGGATGTAAAACTCAATTCAGGCATTTGTGCATCATGGACAGAAATGCAAAGTGCAGAGAGTGCAAAAAAAAAAAAAAAAAAAAAAATTGTAAAGTGTACACAAACACTTTAATTACCACTCAGATATGAATAAACAAATGCAAACACACCCACATTCACTCAAGGCTACAATCAATCAGAGAGTGTAAGAAAAAAAAACAACACAGATAGAGACATGAAGTGGAACAGAAGGGATTGGAATGTGTAGTTCAATGCAGGGAGGATATAGAGATGACCTGGGTATGAGAAGGGAGGATGCTACACCCAGCAGCACACACGGGAGGATTAGGATATCTGTGTTCTCACAATAACAGAAAAAAGATGCCAGAGAGAAACAAGTTGGCAATCAGGATTAGTCCGGGTAGACAGTAATGAAATTTACCAGTGAAAGCTAACACCATTTAGACAGGTACAAGGAATGCCCAACAAAAACAAGTGATCTTACAGAAGGTATGAAGATACACGTCAACACCTAAAGCAAGAACGCTTATCAGATAGGAGAACCGTACTGAAATATCTCCAACGTTGCCCCTCGCTCTGCACTGATGCACTCTGGTGCTGTAAGTAAAACATTCCAAAGCTTGTTGTTCCGTAGAAAACAAGCCTCGTCTCAATTCTCGGTGACATTCAAACTTTGCAGAACAACAAAAGCCTTGTGATGGCGTTCTTTCCGTATCCACCGACTTCACACCCAGTTGGTGACAATGTTCTCTCATATCGATGTTCCCCTGTCAAAAGTCCATGCTAGGGAATGTGAGGAGGGGGAAAAAAATGATCACTTACTGTCATGACTGACTCTGTTGTCCTGCGGTCCAGTGACTTGGCTCTTCTCAGTGGAGGAAGAGTGGAGTGGTGGAAGTCCAGACCCTGTGCTGGGTCAAACTTCTGGTCCTACAGAAGAGAGCAAATGAGCATCTGAGTCTTTCCGATACTAAAGCACTTGAACTTCTATCACTGATCCTCACATTCAAGTAAAAGCTCACAGCCAGTGGAAGGTACCGTTTACGAAGCTGGCTGAGAACTCTGGGACAGCTCTTATTTACAGGGAAAACTGAAAACCCTCACATCTGAGATAATAACAGCCGGTTTCTTTATCCAAACCGCCATCTTTCCTGAGTAAACACTGTACTTGAAGTGAACCGTAAAGTAAAAGCAAAAGACGGCCATTTTAAACGGTATGAAGCGGAACGTTTCCTCACTCAGCATAAATGTCCTGTTTTTGACATCTAGCATGTCATTAAGTAATGCTTAATGTTATTGAGAAACGTTACTCAAGATACAAACAAACAATACGATTCGTGAACCGAATGTTAAACAAATCTATGGTGGAAAAAGCCATGATGCAGACGATCAGAATTCCCAGCTTCTGTCCTGCATTGAAAAACTCAGACGTAAGCGAGTTCTGTACCTGTCTGTTGAAGCGTCTCATTTCGCTGCGGCCCTGCCTGGCCTCGCTGCGCACCGTCTCTTCAACCTCCATCCTCTCGGTGTTCTCCAGCTCCAGCGCCTCGAGCTTCTCAATCACGTTCGAACGGCCACTGACCACAGAGAACCAGCAGAATGTTGTTCATATGATGTTTATTAGAAAAAAAGGTACACTGTAATATATTGGATGTATTGAAAATACACATGGGTTTACTTCTGCTATAAAGAAAAACTAATTACTTCCATATCCAATTCACCAGTGAACAAGCATGCCTCAGAAGTAAAAGATAATCATTATGAATGAGCTACAAATAAATCTGACCAGTGAAATGATTTATTCACTTCACAAACGTCACTAAAAAAAAACCCTCAAACACCCAAAAATAGAAAATGCTCAGTGTTGACTTTGGAATTAAAAAAAAAAAAAGTTTTGCCTTCTGACTTTGAAGACAGGAATTTGGTTTTCATAGCAGCGGGTGGAAATATTAAATTGCTCATTTTGAATTTTGCCCTTATTTGGGGGAATGCACAGCACTGAAGGGCCTCCTTAAAAGGAAGCAAAAGAGCCAGTCAGTGAGGTATTTGTGTCACATGACTGCTTTCAACCTCATTGGCTGCTGGGTATAAAGTGGCACAGTTCCCATAAACCCAAATTAGCCTAAACCCAAATGGAAGCCATCTCTCTCCACTGGACAGGTTCAGAGTGTTCGAGCTCTCTTGCCACTGTGAATAGTTTTCATGAGAAGGAAAACGGGAGGCTTTCTCAACTACACAGAGACACGTCAGCATCTTTGTTCGAAACTGCTTCGCTTTGGGGCTTTTGACCTCTGAGCTGTGGGAGAGGAGAATCCCAGAAACATGATCCCTATTCAGGAGCATAAGCGCTGTTTATTGCAAATGTGTTTATATCCAACATAAACAAAGAGAAAACAGAGAACTGAGGTTAGGACATGCATTCTAATCAATCCATCTCAAAAAGCTACGCAACTACATTTAATGCAACGAATGTCTTCCTAATAAGGATTGAGTGGGTTAATACACACTCTGGTTTACAAGATACATCTGCTGTGCACGTACAATTAGTGAGCATTTTATTAGGCGCACCATGTAGGTATTATGTTCACCTTGTAAGTATATGTTCACTGTCTGTAGCCTGTTTTATGAGCATTCTCCGCACAGCAATGACAATATTATGTATTCTCATACCTTCTGAACATTTACCAAACAAGTGCAGTTTTGATGCTGTGAGTCTTACGCAGTGATGCTATGTTGTATAGTATGTAGCCGAAGCCCTAAAAGTGTCTTGGATTTTGTACTCTGATCCAAAAATGCATGACATTTTGGCTCCACATTGCCAAAGCAGACCATACACATGCTCACATCATATTTAATAATAATCATGCAAGCATTCAATACAATGCTGCTTAAAGTATCACATTTGGACTCGCAGGAGCAGTGTCCCAGCCTCAGTCATAATCTTTTTTCTTTTCCCAAGAACTCAAGGAAGGTGATAAAATATTATTAGGAGGCTACTGTTGTTAACTATAAACAATATCTCCTTGATTTGGGAAAAGTTGTACTGAATATTAAGACAGACCATACTGGGTATCTGGCTGAGACCAAATATGAACTTGAGGAAAGGTAAAAGTTAAGCAGCTGTTATTTATTCAGGAGTTTCAGTGGGCATAGGCTTTAAGAAAAAGAAGAAATAATAATACATTATGGGTTAGGCCACGCCCACCAGCTCAAATCTGGACATGAACTGTTAGATCTGTTTCCAATATCTATTTCAGAACCAAGTCTGTAATAAAAGCAGATGCAGTGATGGAGGTGAAAGTTTACGTTTTCCTGGCTCACCTCCTCTCAGGGCTGAGTACAGCCTCTCTGTCCTGTCTCTCTCTGCGTTTCTCAGGCTTGTTGCGTCCTCGGAGCGGTACGTGGCTGTCGGTGCTGGCGTCCGAGTCCAGTGAGCTGATGGAGCCACTGATGTGCGAGCCGTTAGACAGCAGACTGCTCCCCGAGGGGAAGGGTTCGCTGTGTGCGGGCGACAGACACCGTGGGACGCCCCCCAGCATGCCTGCTGTCGGAGAAACCAGGTCCTGTGGGGGCTGGGACATACATGGTGGAAAGGAGAATGCACTACGGTCCACTTCATCTCCGTTAACCGAGCCCAGGTCTGAACTACGGCTCACTTCCTCTGCTTAGGAGAGAGAAATACAGGGGGAATAGATTTAGATTAATGGAGATTTTTATTTCATAAATTGCTGCAAGTGGACAGCATGACAGACAAGATGAAGAATGAGGTCATCCCCTATACATACTGTGAAAAATAAGTCTTATTATTAAGTCATAGGCACTACTCATTTCAACAAATACCTTGATTTTTGTCTTAACTTTGACTTCTTTTTAAATTAACACCATGGTATTTTGGTTAAAATGGCTTTTAACTTATAATTACTATTTCTTTTATCTAGTTGATGCATCCTAATTTTAAATAATTGTTTTTCTTTTCATGTTTTATGCTATTCATTTCTGATTTTAAACTATTGTAAAGTGTCTTTAAAATTCGTGAAAATCACTATATAAATAAATTATTATTATTATGCCTTATTTTCTTCTTAGGTTCCGTCTTGGGATGTCTTTCCATTGGTATATAAACAGAGTGTACAGAAGTTTGAGTTCTGATCATCTATTTGTTCTGCATGATGAACAGTGTATGAACAAACAATCACGTGTATGCAGATACTCTCTATGTTCATTCTCCTGTCTCCTGCATAACACAGAGCCTTCCTTCCTGCCTTCCACTCCCACCATGTTTAGTAGCTGCATGTTTTGTTATTGTAATGTAATGCATGACTACATAGTGTTTTATGTATTATGGTTACCAGGCTGTCACTGGTAATAACAGCAACCCAGGCTTCTATACTGCTTATGAACTGCTTAAGAAACAGAAAAAATGCTTGTTGTATAATCATCACTATTGCGGTCTCTGTTAGAGATAAATAAGTCTTCTTTAATAAAATATATAAGTATACTGGGATGTTAGCTGCAACTCTGGCACTCGTGCCCATACTGATTATTAATAATATTAATAATAAATAAATATCAGGAAGATTGTCTATGTGCTTGTGAATGAGACTGAGTCACTTTATATAACTATAATAAGAAGGTGGTAAGTGTGCCGTACCTGCAGGACTGAGCAGTGAGCCCTGGGGTGTCATGTCTGTTGAGGACCATGCCTGGGATACATCAGCTTCTCTACTCTGCAGCTCCTCCTGCCATATGATGGAGCTGGAGTCTGGAACCTTCTCCGCTTCAGGGATTCCTGAGCCAGTCACGGCCACCTTGGCTGGACCAGGCTCCTGAGATAAACACAATCTTCCTTAGCACGCTGTTAACCTAGTGTGCTTCAAACCAACAGCACAAAATCATAAATAACAGACCGGCCATCGCTGAACTCACCTGAGACGTCGTTGGCTCCACCTTGCGCTTCTTCTTTTGATTTTGTTTGTTTGTCCTTGGATAAACAACTAGCTGCTCGCTCCACCTGGTTTAAAAAAAACAACGTATGAATTCTGAGAACCTGCAAGTTCTACACTCCTTCAGTGCTAGAGCGTTTAGTAAAAATGGTGTGTGTGTGTGCGTGTGTGTGTGTGTGTGTGTACACAACATACCCATTGATAATTTCCTTGTTGTCCCCCCGGATATAGTACTCCTGCTCAGGCGTGATGATACACAGTGTGTTCTTCTGGCTGGTCTTGGGTTCAGCATCTATCACATCTGTGCACAGGTTCATGTTGACAGTGCCTTGCGGTAGCGTGCTCGGCTGTGAGGGAAAGCAGATGGAAAATGTCATTTTTCCAGTCTACTTCACAAAGGAAGCACATGTCAGTGTTTCTGGCAACACAAACTATCACCACAATCAGATTTCATGGCTGTAATGAATTAGTTCTATATAATTGCATGTGTGGCATAAAGCTTTTACTGCATTGGATTCCATCCTTAAACACCAACACAACTCCAGAAAAAATGTAAAATGTGGAAATAAATAAGTGGGTGGTTAAGCAGATGCAACCCACAGTCTTACAACGCTTTATAATTAACACTGCATCCAAATTCACATGCCGTCATCTCTGTGGAATTGCTCACGCAGTATAAATTCAGTGCAGTTCGAGTTTCTTGACAATGCAACAAACTGTTACAGAGTAAAATACTTTTGAATATGCATCGGATTCAAGTACGGTACAACCTTATAGACGCACCGTGCGTCCAAATTCACGCTCCGGCTTCTCGGCTGATTAAGGCAAGAAGTCCCTATTGCTTACTGCAGATCAAAAACAGCAGAACCTGCCCTTTCTAACTGGACTAGATGTTTCTCATTGTAACAAAGCACTAGAAAGAGCAGTCTGGTTGCGCAATTTCTGCTTTGTCTCCAACACAGGGCTGACATTAGAATATTCTAGCCAGATTACAGACAATCTCCCATACACAATTCGGGAAACGTAGCTTCACTGCCAGCATTTTCTGCTGATATGCTTGTAATAAGATAAAGAGTAATAATCTTCATTTCATTTCACATAAAGACCAATATAAAATATCTGAAAGTATCATCATGCAGTACCATCAAGATACTACGTATGCATGATCTAGCTATCAACTTATAATGACCAAGATAATAGCTTCAACATAAAAAAGCAGTGAATTTTCCTGGTTGGATTCATATAAACGAACGCAGGGTAAAGACATAACACCACATCCATTAATGTGATATGATATACAATACGCAGGTCTGCCAGCAAAAGAGCAGCGTTGTTTTAAAACATGAAAAGAAAATCTTAACTATATTTACATTTATGCCATTTGTCAGACAGCCTTATCCACAGTGACTTCTCATTTATACAACTGAGCAGTCGAGGGTTAAGGTCCTTGCTCAAAGGACCAACAGTGGCATCTTGGTGGTGCTGGGATTTGAACTCATCACCTTCCGATCATGGGCTACCACTGCCCATAAATGTAATTAATATTTATTTTAATATTCAAGACCAAAACATTCTGTACAAAATGTTAAATTTCTATTTAAAAAAAAAATGCTGATAGCCATAATATTTCAGAAGGCCACACTGTGAAGCAATAAACATTTCAGACTCTGCCAAGCATTCAATGGGTTGTCTTCTCCCTGCTTTGTATCTTTTTCAATGCTCTACAGCAACCTTGGGTATTCATAAAGACACTCTGTAAATGATTCTATTTCTTCTTATAATATATGCATGCTGCCTTGCTATAATGCAAACTAAGGAGCCCGGGGCCAGGTGAGGGAATCCAGGAAGCAGCAAAACACAGGCCAAATCTTTGTCTTTGTGTAAAATCCCAAGAAGGAGACTCATCAGTGATCATGCTTAAATCTCGTCTCTACACACTCTATAGCACGATGTGTGAGCCACATGTCTGTCCCGGACATTTAGCTGTTAAAAGACTATGATTCGTGGTGGCAGATCTCACCATTTCTGCCCGAGCTGTTATCAGCCATTTTGCGGCCCCTCGATGTAAACCAGGTGCTGTCTGTTCCTGGCTCCTTTTATGGCCATTTTAAGTGGATCTCGCTTTATTAAAAGCCGCCAGCAAATGTTGGCGACTGCCAAATATGGCAATTACAGTGTGTCACAGCACTGTTTCTGTCTCACCAGACAGATCGTTTCTGAGGGGATTTAAAAAAAAAAAAACTGCGTAATGAGACACCAGCAGTTCACAAGAGCCAGAAGTGCACAGTGAATAATAGCCCATCGCTCAGCACAAAGCTCTGGGAAGAGAACAGAATGGCCAAGCTGACATGGGCTGTGATATCAACTAGCACACATGACACTGAGCACCAACGTGCAGGAGGAGCTCATATCCAACTGCTAGGGTAATGTTTATCCGACACCACCGTCTGCCTGATCTTTGCACTCAGCGGGAGGTGGAAAACTTTAAGCAGTTTTTTAGATAACAGATGAGCAACAAATTGGAGTTAAAAGCCTGAAGTTAAAAAAGGCAGGGTCTGGCGTGTTGCTCTACTGTCAGGGTAACAAATGTCTGATTTTGGCAACAGCACAAAGAGAACGACTCTTGCCAAGTCCACCATTCATACGCTTTACATTAGTGTTCCAAAACAAGGGATCAAATAACATAATGCTATTGTCTCAGCCTTGGTTATCTAGCTGATTATTTTAGTAATGTTATTTACAAAAATGACAACATTCTCGCTGACTAGCAGGTAAAAACCTCCTGCTCTGAGAATCTTCTAACTGCCAGTCATTAAAAATGTTATAGGAAAAATGTAGACAAGTCAAGAAAGTGTGCAAGCTAATAAAAAAAGAAGACTGAGATAGCATCGCAGGGGAAAAGATTAACCACATGGTATGGTAGACGCACATTATACAGCAAGCATGTGCCTTGACTTGCAGTGCTTTTAATCAAATTGCAGAGTTGAAGGGTGAGAGAAAACGACTGCAGTGGCTTCAGGACAAATCCCCCCTCTCAAACACCTTCAACTTTTCAGACAATAAAAAAAAAGAAAAAAAAAAAGCCCAGAAGCATTTAATCGGCACGGCCGTCTCCGCTCCAGTACTCGCTAGAGCAAATGAACAGATCTGCACGACTGCTGCTTCCAAAGGGAGTTTAAGAGTAGATGAGCGATGACCCTCTGCCCCTCTACCCGTCTGTCTTCTCCAGATGATTTGATTTAGGCTTTCTAAACACAGGCTCTGGTTACAGAAATAGGTACTGCGGTTGGGCCTTTGGTGGAATGAGAATCTCTGAGCATTTTTTGCATTTCCATGTGGTTTCAGGGGGCTAATGTTCTCAGAGTACGGCAACGTCACGACGGACCTCTTCGCAGTTTCACCAAATAAGGGCATATTGGGGGAACGCGCTTCTGAGCGCAGGCTTCACGGTCAGAGCATCTCTCGCTCTAACAGCACAATAGCTCACTTCAAGAGCCCTTAAACGCATGTAATGTTTACATGCTTTCGGTGCTGATCTCGACCGATGAAGGGCAAGTTACGGAAACAAACAAGGATAAAAGGGATTAGCAAAATAAACACCCCAAACCTTTGTAGCCATATTCAGACACGGCTTAGGTTAATATTTTGTTAAATACATGGACTGAAGGGGAAAACCAGGACATGTGAATCCGTCAGCATTTCCATAAACTTGGGGAAATGTGGGGATTTGCTCTTCAGTTACTAGAGTATTACTAAAGTAAAGCGCTGATGTTGGCGAGGAGGCCTGTGGTTCAGTCAGCATTCCAGTTCATCCCAGTTCATGGTGTTCACTGGGGTTCTTGGCAGGGCTCGAGTTCTTCCACTGTCAACTTGGCAAACCATGTCTTCATGGAGCTCGCTTTATGCACAGGGGCATTGTCATACTGGTTCATGCTTGAGCCCATTAATTCCAGTGAAGCGATATTGTTATGCTACAGCATACAAAGACAATTTTGTGGCAAAAGTCTGAGGAAGACACATGTACGAGTGCACTTTTTTGGCCATTCACAGAACAAAAGTATCATTCCAAACATGTATTATATTTAATCAAGAGTGGTACGACAAATTTGGATACTCTGACTACGGAGCCAGTTACTTGTTATTAGGATTAATTAGCATGCGTGAATGATTTCTTTTCATGTGGAATCACTGACAAAACCCAGGCAAAATAAAGTCTAGTGCACCTCATGGTTAAACAAATGCTCATCGCTATACTGTATTACATTACATTATACATTAGCTAGACAATTGGGTAATCAATTCTAGTTGAATGGGCAACCAGAATTGGTTAGACTCACGTTAGAGTTGTCATGTGGCCAAAGGGCTAAGCAGCTAAGTAACCCACTGCTGATATTTATTTCTGGAGTCTCCTGAGATCACCATAATTCCATAATTTTGTTTTAATTTTAGTTCAGCCTCATCCTCCCGACCCGCATGTCCCTGACCTAATTCTCCGGCTTTTCCTGAGGGGTCTCAGTGCAGATGAAAAGCGAGCACAGACAATAGGACTGACAGAATCTTCAAACTTCTACAATTGAAGGAAAGGCTATACTACCCTGAACTGATGTCAGACATCCAGTCCAGGTGCTCAGGTTTCTCCTCCTGGACACGAGTCACTTCACCGTGAGTTTCTTCTGAAATAACGACATGACGCAAGCCAACTGACTCCTTGTCTGTCTCGCCAACTAATGCACAGAGAACGTTAAACCGGATCCGCTATAGGCGGCACTTTAGTCACTGACCGGGCCTCAATCTCAAGGTTATTACAGGGTTTTTGGTGCTACAGCTGTGAGTGTGTGGGCCTGACAGTTTATTATACAAGCGCTGTAATCTCTGGCCTGATCAGGCAGCCAATTTTCACTCATGACACACTGCAGTGAATTAAACAGGCTCACGTCGACCCTGTGATCACGCCGCAGGCCACATCACATCCGCCTCCCTCTACACTCCATCACTCAAACGCTTTAATGAATAAGAAGCATCACATGACGGCTCGCCTCGATTCAATGGATGACCTCAGCAGCCTGAAAATTTGGTGACTACTTCATTCGTGGAAAGCAAGTCACCAGGCCATGTGATGTTTGCCAGCATATGAGAACACTTTCATAAATAAGGGAGTCAGAGGGCTTACCGATTCGTCCAGAGCGAAGCGCAAGCAGCCGTGTTCGTAGAGGACGAAGAAGCGCCGCTGCCATTTCTGCAGGAACAAACAGAATTAATAAAGTTAATAGAGTTAATAAGAGTTAATAAAACGCAGCTGCGCTTCAGAACTACTCCAACTAACCTCTGTATAAGACTTCGAATTAACACGACTCTCTCATTTTAAATGGGGCAGGGGTGGCTCAGTGGTTAAGGTGTTGGATTAGTGAATAGAAGGTTGGGGGTTCAAGCCCCAGCACCACCAAGCCACCACTGTTGGGCCCTTGAGCAAGGCCCTTAACCCTCAACTGCTCAGTTGTATAAATGAGACAAATGTAGGTCACTCTGGATAAGAGTGTCTGCCAAATGCCATAAATGTAAATGTAAATGTAAATGACGTAGCAAGCTTAGCAGAGCAGAGGAGAAACTTACTCGAGACTTCTGCATCGGATTGTCAAAATCCGTTCCCTCTGGAGCCAAGCACAGCCAGCCTCCATAGATCGGTTTAGCCTGTAAAAGATAGGACAAGATATGAAATGACTCAATACTAGCAAGATCAAGTGGTCAGAATTTAAAAAATAATAATAACAGGCTCTAAATGTTAAGCAAATTACAGTACAAATGAAGTTCTCTGGTATCTCAGGTAATTGTCTTAGTACCAAAACATGTCATCAGTTCCCATTTAGGCTGCTTTCACTTTCGCATTTCTTCTGCTTAACTCGTATCCCGGGGTGTTTTCCCCTCTCAGTACGATTCACTTTGGCAGGTGAGAACGCAGCATTTACACTCGGGGTGTGTTCAGACTTGTAGTTCAGTTCTCTTTATCTGTACCACAGCAGAAATATCGATACACTGTTACATTTTAGTCCTGGTGTGCTACCGTTCGGTCAGAAATTCAGTCTCCAACGTTTCACGTGAACTGCGGTTCGATTGCAGTGAGAAACTGATCAGCTGCAGGAGGTGAATCATACATGCCGTGTCGTGTATTATGGATTGTGGACAATTTTCTTTGCAGAGATATGAGCCGCTAAACAAAGAGCTGTCGCAATGTGCACTGCAGAAATGTTCTCCATCCTTGATGGTTTCTGGTGAATTCTATGCGCACTTGATAAAGGGTTGTTTATCTTTTCCTCCTTATCATCATACTTACCATACCATGAAACAAAACAAAAAAAAAAAAACCTTTCAGTACAATTGTGTAACGATTCACATTGATAGGTGTGTACACACCCTCAGATACAAGCAGAACGTAATCACTTAGACAACAGCACTGGCTGTTGAATGTCTGCAAATGCACCTGCACACATCTACACTAACTGCGCTGACTATAGATCCAGTGGGGTAGTTCTTCTGCAGTGCAGTGTGTGAATACTTCCTGTATTAGTGTAGGAATTCATTCCCTTGTCGATACACACATTCGAGTATATTCCTATGCCTTGAATGCACTGCCCCAACAAGACACTGAAGGCTGCTGCTGTGCGAGACAGGCCATGGAGGCACCCTGCAGTGCAGGACCAGACACGTTCACATGGCTGCAACAGCCACGTCAGAAAAACGGAGTATATTATTAACATTCAAGCTAATGGCCCTGAAACTCAATATACACACACAAAAATGCAGCCAAGCGTCTCACCTGCATTTTAAACAGGCTTCCACTGACGTGTGCCGACACTGCAAACTCGCTTGCATAACCACAACACCTTTCTTTTTGTATTTGTGTCCAAACCTGCTCTTTGTGTGAAACGGCACGCATCAATTGTGTAAAGCACGCTGGTCTGCTTCTTAATAAAATGTGCTGTGTAAATAATATCTCCATGATTAAGGTCAGATAAATGCACTTTACTGTAGCCGACAGCACGATGGGCGTCGGGCCATTTAATAAAGCTTATGAAACTGAGAGAATCTAAAAACAGAACTGGGCCCGAGTGCTCCTTTCCTCTTCAGAAAAGGAGGAGGAGGAGGGAATAAAGCACAACAAAAGCCAGCTGTGAGTGCTGTGTGTAGTGTTGGTCGAGTGGTTTGCCCAGGAGAGCAGCGGCACACCCCTGCACTTTTCCTCCACACATTGACGGCCTGCTTCCTCTCCTGAGCTCCTCTCCTAACCCTGCGGCCCTCCCGCCGGCATCGCGCTTAACTTCCAATTTCCTCCCGGCCCCAGGCCGGTCCCAGGGGGCCGCTTTTTCTCCCAGCATCCCCCTCTTTCACCCCTGGATGCACTCTCTGGGTCCCTGCCGGCGCAGGACCCTCCCCGCTCGGCCGACCGGTTCCCCTTTTCTTTTCTTTTTTTTGCTGCTGCTGCTTCTGAAGTGGAAGCGACCTTTGGGGGAAACTCCACTTTCCCAACCCACACTTCCTTTCACAAGCTCTCCTTCCCCCAAAGCCTCCCACAACCCACAATCCTGCTGCACGGAGCTGCCAGGATGACTACAGATAAACAAAGGAGACGTTTACCTTATATTATTTGGGCAGATATACCGTAGTATCAGGATTGAAAGACAACAAACTGTATCTGTTGTTACTCTGTTGGGTTTGGGAATAGTGGGATTTGCATCGCTTTGTTTTTTTCTTAGCTAGCATAAGTCACAGCGTATGATTAGACATTTACTTCACCTTTCATTTTTTCCCCAAATACAGATTAACGTGCATTTTCTGGCTCAGCACGCCACCTTTCCTCATTCTCACTCTCTTTCAGCTCATCACGTCATACATTTATAGAAAAATATCTTTCTAAAGTCAGACTGGATTCGTTTCAGACTGGAAGACACACTTCTGGGTGTTTCAGGAAAGTTAGTGAGGTCCCAGCAGAGGTCCAGCCTACAGCCTGTTATGGTCATCTGACCTATTAATGATCGAATGCAATTTGCTGGCCATAAGCCCTACAACAAGCCCGAGTGCTTATAATAAAGGTCAAAGCAGTCTATTTATATGTAAATGAGGTGTATGTAGAACATGTCATCTTGTAGGGTTACAACTACAACAACTAATCAGCAAAACCGATAATGAAAATAGTTCAGAACCAATTTTATCACTGGTTCATTGAACTGCGTTACGAGGCGCACTAAAGTGCTGCGCAAAAAGTGCTGATAAAAATGAACACACAACAATGCATCTGGGAGACTTGCTAACTTTGGTTAATGTCGGACAGTATTTAACGCGAGTTTTTCAAATCAGGGTAATTAACCACGGTTTTAAGGGCATTGGAAATTCCATAATGGAAAGGCCAGATCACAGAGAAACTCTTTACAGTACACTTCCCTGCTGGACTCGTGACCCAGGTTGCATCATGATGCGAATATAGAGCAAACAATTGCAACAACAAATATTAAATTGTGAGTAATATAATGAATTTACTTGCCAGTGGTGACAAGTGGAAACTCTGATTCATTTTTTATTGCCTACTATTCTTTATTTATTATTTTCTTGAAAAAGGCAACTAACTAGGTTATAACTTACAATCATACAGACTTGTCTGGCTATTATAAACCTCCCGTGTCCTCGCTGGATTTTAACCAAAAACTTCGACAACCAAAGCTGAGCTTATACAACGAATGTCACTGTGTAGAAAATGGTGAAGCAAAAAATATATGACTTGTTTCACACAATCTACATCTCCGTCAGACTTCAAGAGGCCATCTGCCCAATCCCAGTCTGACTTCGTTACCACCAGTGGGCTACTGGAAGACGCAGACAAAGATTGAACAACCTTTCACTTCGAGCAAAAGTACAACTACAGGAAGACATTTCAGAACTTCTTGGCTACACTATCTGTGTATTGCGAATTCTGTTGGAAAGCAAGAGACTGTGAAAAGACACGGTGAGGGTCGTAGGCATGAAAAGGCACGTGACCGCTTTCGTTTTGTTGGCTACTGTCTCTGAAGAGCAGAAAATGAAACTCAAGGCAACCTGCTGCATGATCAAACATGAGGAAATACCCTTCACCAAGTTCATCTCCCACGTCTCGTTGATGAAGAAAACGGACTGGATGCATCAAAGGTGTATGACGATGACACAGCTTGTGTCGTGCCGTGTCATAGGAAGCGTAGCAGACGATGCTGTTGCGCGGAGAATGAAAGAAGGCTAATAGCATCTCTGTAATCGCGGACTGTGATACAGATGTGTCCGGCAGGAATAATGCAACTGCTTACTGCAGACACATTTCTGGAGATGTACCAATAAACAAGCTTGTTGGTTTGGCTGAGGGAATACAGAGCACAATTAAAAGCCTGTTTAACAATGCCGACAACTGTTAAACAAATCCTAACTGGTGGCCAAACAGTCAGGGGGTAGATGAGGAATAGGGTCACACTTTAGAAGCGAGATTTGCCCCACAGACTGGACCTGGCAATGCTGAACGCTCAGAAATCTCTAGCAGTCTATGACGTGCTACAGCTGGTATGGGAAGCATACCATTTGTCCCCAAAAGCAAGTTAGGGCGATTGGTGTGGAGTTAAGGCACACCTTCTGCAGTGAAGCCTCAGAGATGCCTGGGTCACACTTTCCAAGTGGTTTCTCAATTCAGATCACGCCACTATACAGCTGTGCACCATCAAATGGAGCATCTTGCTGCAACTTCCAAAAATACCAAAATTAAAGGAAGAGCTCAAGCATGGCACATGCAGCGTTGGTTCTTTAGTGGATTCCGCCACACTCTCCAAGAACTGTCTGAAGAAATAGCAAAATTAAGTCTGCTCTCTGATTTTGCCTCAAGCTGTGGTTGCTACCGAGAGCCTCGTTGTGACTGTAAAGGGGACGAAGGACAGGCCATCGAAGAATGGAAAGCTGCAGGGATTTATACAAAACACTGATCTGGATTCAGTTGCACAAAACGTGTTGCAGTGAGACAACACACCTACATCAGACAGCTAAAAGATAAGGAAAGGCAGCTAGTAGTATATATAGTACAGGCCAAAAGTTTGGACACACCTTCTCATTCAATGCGTTTTCTTTATTTTCATGACTATTTACAT
>JAOVVG010000054.1:16977944-16987952 GCA_028566375.1 Leptodoras nelsoni | reverse complement strand
CCAAAACAGTTGGGACAGGGGCGTGTTTACCGCTGTGTTACATCACCTTTCCTTTTAACAACACTCAATAAGCATTTAGGAACTGAGGACACTAATTGTTGAAGCTTTGTAAGTGGAATTCTTTCCCATTGTTGCTTGATGTACAACTTCAGTCGCTTTTAAGATTAGCAGTGAAGACACAACCAATGGGCCTATTCCATACAAAAGCTTTAAATCAACAGCACTGTCCATGCACTTATGGAAAACAAAGATATACTGCCTTTGCTACCCCGGATACCCTGTGGCTCGCCTGCACTTTGAGTTGAAAGTCAGCACTGATTGTTTCTCACATAGCTTGTTCCAAGTTCACCCAGTCCCTTCATACACAGTGTACTCAAACTTTCACTTTTACCAACCATATCACAAAGCTACACCACAAGAACAGATATTTGTTTCTGCGCTAACGCTGCATGTCTATCACAGGATCTTAAAAATTGGTATCCACAAAAAAAGATCTCACAAGTAATGACGCTGAAAAAAGTGAACTGCATCTAAACCACCAGATGGACTTGCTCAGCATGATTTCTGTCTGGTTTGGAAACTGATGCTTATCTCTGTACTGGGCAGGGTGTTATGGAAGTGTACTGTAGATGTCAGCTGGTGCTTTTGTTTGCAATACTCACCGTGACTGAGGTCTTGAGCTCTGTCCTCCTTGGAGATGTGGACATGGGGATCTAAGGGAGGAAACATTATGCATCTTCAGATTCCCTCCATAAGAGAATTTAACTTGTCCTTTAAACTCTATTAAAGACCATGAGGAAGGACGGTTATGAGGGTTTTCTGTGATAAACTGTCACAAAGCTGTCATTTTCATCATCAAACATAAAAAACTTGCCATGTTGTGCAAAGTATAGGGAAAACATTGTTTTCAAATGTATTGGCATCCCTTCAAAGTACCTTTGGTAGCCTGGGACAACCATTCACTGCAAGAATTAGATGGCAAGGGGCCCTTTTTGTCTTTACCACACCAAAACCTGACCTACAGATGTTGTCAGTGTCATACTTTGGATCCATCCATCAATGCAAATAAACTGTATCTAACACCCCCCCCTCCCCCCCACACACACACAACCTTAGTTACAAACAACTTGATCAAAGCGTGACATTCAATGTGTGACAGAATCACACTTACCTCAACTACGTTTCAACTTAAAGCATACTAACAGTTTATACCATGTTTAAACCTGCTCTTTCATTACACAATATGATCTCTACAGCTCTAAACAAGCTTGGAAGTCAAACACATCTCTATATCATTTTGGTAAAATGATGTTGTGTTACAGGAAGAAAAATCCTATTTTGGCCAAAACTGTTTTGTTGTTTTATTTTTGGATTTTGAATAGAATTTAGCCACAGCGATGGCATCTGATGGGTTTTCCCAGACCATGTGACATTTTTTTTTGGTAAAAAGTTCCTTGGGAAGAATAACAACACTGAATCTCTTCCTGTCTGCTAGACACTAGGAGACACTTGTAGTGGATCTTGGACACTCACATTTTGTTCTCCTATATATCCCTATAGTGTGTTCATGTGAACTGCAATAGGCTATGATACAAAAGCAGCACTGTTTCTCAATAGTCATGATCTACAAGAAACACTACATTATTACCAGGTTTCTACCATATCACATACTAATGCTAAACAGAGACTGAGTGGGTGGAAAGACTAGCCAAGTCATCCTGTTATTATCCTATAATAATCGGCATATAAATCACAGGTTTAGGTGCTCATTTCTTTAGTGCTCTCAATGTCTGTCTCATAGGTAGACTGTTTTTTTTTTACTGTGTGTGCGTGTACATGGAAACAATTTCATAATATTTCTGGGGACTGATGAAAGACCGCTTTCGTAAGTTTCAGCTTAAGCAGAGACAGATGGTGGTTATGAAGTGAAATAAAGAATCGTATCTTGCAGATCAGTCCTACCTGTTGATCTGTGCTGGCCTTCTGTTTTGGTACATGTGACTGTTCTGTCTGATGCAATGGGCCACTGCTGCCATGAAATCCGTTCACTGGAAAGAGACACGGTGGGAGAAAGTGAGTTTGGCAAGCTCAGAAATAAGAAGTGTGCTATTCATATCATCAGGTTACGCTTGACTTAAGAAAAAAAGTCCCTTTCCTGGGTGATTGAGGTTTCTGGATAGAGTTGCTAAGGAAGTGCACAAGATGCATGTATACATTCATTATTGAAGGCATGACACCTTGAAAACAGACATGCCAAATGTGTTTTGAGACACACTCTTTTTTGGTGGTATTTTTATTCAGTTAAGATTGTCACTGCACCTTCCTTGCCACTATTTTTGGGACTGAAAGAAAAGTGCATGTTGTGATTGTGTCTGAAAACACGGCGTTCTATTCTGTTATAACAGAAGGCGGGTAGGCGCAAATGTCACCCTCTCAGGGGCCTTATTTAATCATCAAAAACTCCACGGTATACACAGTGGCAATTCAGTAATGAATGGTCAACCAGACATGAGAGGAACTTTAGTCTTTTGATCAAATTTCAATACATAAATCAAAGCACCTGCCAAAGCACTCCCAAGCGTGTGTGCTTCTCATGCTCACGCATGTGAGTCGATAAAGACAATAATACATGCTCACAAGTGATGAAGCTTCTAATAAGACACATCCTTATGGGGAGATGTCCTCATCCTGAACACATTTACAGTTTCCTTCCTCCATTTATATCGAGTGACACTGATCTCAGGGCTGTGTCACAATTGCATTAGTTACTGCACGGCAGTTACAACATGTTTAATTGCATGTAAATTCTATTATCGCTCCACTACGTAAAAGGAAAGGAAGGTTCCTCTTTCCTGTACTTCTCTACTAAATATACACTCACCAGCCACTTAATCAGGAACACATGTAGACCTGTTCGTTCATGTAATTTATTATGCAATCAGCCAATCCTCCTCCTCCTTCTCCTCCTCATCATTATCATGATCATCATCATTATGCAATTAGAAGGCAAGTTAACTTCAGTGAATGTTCTCATCAAACACCAGAATGGGGCATTAGGATCACAATGACTTTGACAGTGACAGGGTTTTTAGTGCCAGATGGGCTAGTTTGAGTATTTTAGAAACGGCTGATCTCCTGGGATTTTCACTCACAAAGTCTCTAGACTTTGTACAGAATGATACAAAAAACAACTGTAATAACAACAAAAAAAATCCACTGGAAGGCTTGTGTACAGGTCGAAATGCCTTGAGAGGTCAGAGGAGAATTGTAAGACTGGTTAGAGCTGATAGGAAGGCTACAGTGGGTCAAACAGCTATTCTTTATAACTGTGGTGAGCAGAAAAGCATCTCGTAATGAACAACATGTTAAACCTCAGGGAGGATGGGATACGACAGCAGAAAACTCATCAGGTTTCATTCCACACACTGTCAGCCAGAAACTGGCTACACTAGGTAAAGAGTCACCCAAATTGGGCAGTCAAAGTTTGAATGAATGTAGCCTGGTCTGATGAATCTTGATTTCTGCTGAGGCACACAGATAATAAGGTGAATATTTGACATCAACAGCATGAATCCATGGGGCCAACCTGACTTGTATCAAAAGTTCAGACTGGTGGTGGTGTAATGGTGTGGAGAATGTTTTCTTGGCATACACTGGGTCCCTTACTAGCAATTGAGCATCGTTTGAATATGAAAGAAAATTGTTGCTGACTATCCCTTTATGGCCACAATTTGCCCATCTTATAACAGCTACTTAATGACACAAAGAAAATGTGGTCTCTAACTAATTTCATAAACATGACAATGAGTTCAGTGTTCTTTAGTGGTCTCCCTATATCTAGAGCACCTTTGAGATGTGGTAGAATGAGAGTTTCTGAGCACAAATGCCGAGCTGATGAATATGCAACAATTATGTGATGCAATCATGTCAGCACGGAACAGAGGAATGTTTCCAAAACCAGGTGATGGTGGGAAGAATTGCTGCTAAGAATTAAGACTGTTCTGGGAGTGAGGGGTTGGGATGGGGTTAGACAGGGATGGGGAGGCAGTAGGGGAATTATTAAAGTAATAAAGTATGGTGATGTGAATTTGAGTGAGTACACTGCAAGACTACATGTAGCTAAAATGGTAGAGCTTAATGCAACATGAGTTTCCCATAAAGGCTGATAAAATGGCAGGGGAGTCTTTAATTAATGCCTTTATCATTTCAGCTTAATCATACACCCCAGAGTGACAAAGATCGCATCACTGTGCCGGTTCTATTTATGGCATTGTTCTGTACACCAAAGAAGTAAAGTTTAAAGTCGAGAGTGTTAATCAAAACGTGGCCATCTTTAGGGACTCACAGCGTGGGTGAGTCTTCGTGGGAGATTGTTGAATAATAAGAATGAGATGGAGCGAAGTTTAATACAATGCACTACATTTACAGCACATATTACACCAGTACTATCACTGAAATCATGCATTTATTCATGAAAATATATAAACACAATTTCACGAATTGTTCGTGAAAATGAGCAAAACTGAATATATACAATGAATTAAACATGCAATGACACTGTAAGCTTAAATATACAGAATATTTTCAAAACACTTGCTTCAAAACCATCTTCCTCTGGAGTGAATAACAGAGGACAACACAAGCCATGAGCCAAAACATTTGGATACGCTTTTGGAGGGAATTTGGGCCACTCCTCCATAAACTGTCCTATTTGATTAGACATCTGTTTTTAATATGGTTTAAATCCAAAAACATTACAAAACACTGATTTTGTGTTTATTGTGTTTATTTGGATGCATGTTTGAGGTCATTATTTTACTGCAACCTACATTTATTTTACTGCAACCTACATTTTAGAGACTTAACCTCCTGGCAGAGGTAAACAAGGCTTTCCTGGTACTTTGTGATGTTATGAATATTCTGAAAAGGCCCAGGTCAACCACCAGCAAAACAGCTGACTATCCACCACCATATCTTATATAAAGTCCACTGTGTGTGACAGCTGGGAATTTGTGTTCTTCCTGACAGATTTTTAACTGTTCAACCTTACACTGGTCTTGATGGTGCTTCATTATATCCAGTATCTTACTAATTCCCTCAGTGGTGATGAATTTTACAGATCTTATTTTAATTATGCTTTAGAATCACTAAATGTCCCACATTATGTGTTTAAGTTAAGAACGTTTAAAACATTTACATTTATGGCACTTGGCAGACACCCTTATCCAGAGTGACTTACTATTTAACTGAGCACCTGTGGGTTAAGGGCCTTGCTCAAGGACCCAACAGTGGCATCTTGGTGGTGCCAACCTTCTAGTCAGTAACCCAACAACTTAACCATTGAGCCACCCCACCCCTGCCCCTAAAAAATAGTTTGCTATAAAATTGTAATGTCAGGTATTATTTGTTTGAATAGCGCTATTATTTGAGTGCAACACTTTAGTCATTGTGTGCAATGTTTATTTTTTGTTGTTCCTGCTCTCTTGAAGATTACCACACAACCTATGCCTTCAGCATCCTGTTCTTGACTACAAGGGTATCACCTGTTACTGAAAGTTTTTTATGCTAGGAAATGAAGGGGTTCCTGTATAATTCAGTGCAAAATAAAGACAAATACTCCAGCCCACAACATTCTAGTGTTTTCATACACTGCCATACGCTTTCATACACTTGCCTTCAGTGTCAGTGGGCAATGGTAGCTCATGGTTAAGGTATTGGACTACTGCTTGGAAGGTCATGAGTTCAACACCAAGCTGCCACTGCTGGGCCCCTGAGCAAGGCCCTCAACCCTTAAATGCTCAGTTGTATAAATGAGACAAATGCAAGTCGCTGTGGATAATGGTGCCTGAAATGAATGAAATGAAAACGTAAAAGTGTCAGAGTAATTCTTAAGGAACTGAAAGCCCAAATGCATAAATTAATCTAATTGTCCTGCTAGATCTACATCTAAGACACGAAACAAGGTGTTTTGCAAGGAAATCAGACTCACCTGTTGGTAAGGAGTTCTTTTGTCGTAATAATGTTCTGGGCGTCCCGGGGACGCTGGAAGGCCTTTCCCATGTAGTCTCTGCAACAACATGAGCGAATGTTACAATGTTTCCAGCAAATTACATCAACTATGCAGAGTGCTGTAAAGGACCTGAATGTTACACCAGTGCATTGCTGGAAAAGCAATCTGGATAATCTAAACCCCTTTAAAAGCGGTTTACACAGCTTGAACTGAGTTGTGATAAATTGAGTGGCGTATATTAAAGATTGGCTTGCAAAATACTGTATATTTGACCATGGCTGTGCTAGTTAAGAATGGCTCAGATATCTCCAGTACACATACTGATGCATTTATGTTACATTTATGGCATTTAGCATGACGCAAGAGAGCGAACCCTAGACTAAATGAAACTGATAATATTGTCTGCATAGCTTTGTTTAAAGCGTTGACGTATGTCTCTTTCAGTGCTCGCCAACAGTGAAAGCAAATCCCGAGCCATCAGTTTAGCATGAATGGCATGCATGGAGAAGAGATTTGGCAGTGTGAGCGCAAGATCTTTCAGAAATGATTTACTATGTCATCAGAGGGCATTCATCGTACGACTTTTCCTCTCTGCTTCTTTGAGTTGGTTTGTAATGAGGCAATCAATATTATGAAAGGCATCAGCTAAACTGGTGATGATAATGTAATTGCCTGCAGACTGCTAATGCAGAGGAGACATGTTTCCTTTCTTCTAAACGTCAATAAGCTTACGTAACTCTAATTAGCATGTCAACGATGCTGTTCTGATTAGGTTTATTCTGTTCGCTAATGCACGACCAATCCTAAATCGTTCCTCCCGTCACTTTCCTCCGTCTGACTCGAATATCAGTGGGCCACTTTAGATACTGCGGGGTATTCATCATTATAAAATCGAAGCATAGAAAAGACCAAAGTCTATGCAGAATCAGTCAGTGTCATTGGAAATGTAATGAAAGACTAAAAGATGTGCATGCGGATCATTTAATAATCTGCGACTCTGAACTGGTTACCAAGCAACAAGCATCTGTGCTAAACATAAATCAAATGATCTCGTTTAAAACAAACATCGTGTAACAAGACAGCAGGCCAAGATTCCACGTCGATGTCCTCTAATTTATTTATTTTTTATTTAAGTGATTTCCTACAACACCAGGGAAGATATCACATACTTCTGGTCTATAATGAAGAGAAGGAATATGCTATAAATAATGCCCTAGTTATGTCTACTTATGAAGTCCATCTTTTATTTATCACCATCTGCAACAGCATTGGCAGTGGTGCCTGCTGTTCCTGCCTGACAATTTACCCAAAGGCATAGCCTTCATTTTTGTTTGAACATAAACAATTTCACTATATGACATTTCCAAAAATGTGTCATTTACTGAGCCATTTGTTAACGTCTATGGGACTTAAATAGCAGCCTACTTATTGACGTGTATTTGCACACTAGAAGGAACATTTAAATTCAGGCATGTACACCATAAGTCGAGTTTTATTGTTATAGTCTAAAATCACAAATGGATTATAAAATATTTTTTCAACTTCTCCGATTTAGACCCTATATAACGACAAGGACAAACTCATCAAAGCATGGAAGGAAAAGTAAGATGCAGGAAGACATTTGTTCTAATAGTGGTCAAATCAAATCAAATCCTTGCTCCTATACCAACATCCAGTACAATGCAACACTACACTGAAGTACCAGAAAAACTGGTACTTCACCTATGCATGTCATTGGTTGCATCCACCAGTGTGTATATAAAGCGATAGATGTCTATGGAAGCTTATAGTGCTGTTTCCACCATGAGAATTTGCAAGTTTAATAGTTGGAGCTTGTGAGATGGGTCATAGCATTTTGGAGGTAGAAGCAAAGATTTTGGTGTATGAGCATTTCAAGGGTGTACTGTGACTACAAGAATTCAGGCAAAACCTTGAACTTACGACAACCATAAAAGGACTCTGGTTGAATGTGAGCAGCATCAGCAGGCAAGAATCATTTCATGCAGTAGGCGTGCAACACTGCCTCAAGTAACTCAATGCTAGGGCCTCAACAAACAACAGCATGAAGACTGTGCAATGTTACTTCCAAGATCCCATGAGGGACCTACCACAGATGCCAGTATTAAACTGGTATACCAGTTCTTCTGGTACTTCAGAGCATATGACATGAGCCTAGTGTATGTTGTAAAATACAATGACCAGATGCTACATGGCAAGGATCATAATGGCCATCAAAACAAATCAGTCTTAACAATGAGACAATGAAATATACTTTACAGCTGTGTAGAAGCACTAGCTAGCTGATTCTATAAAGAAATCCCCCTGATTCCTGACTACTATGCAGGTTACTCATTTCGCTTTTAGTACTGGTATCAGTATTACTGAATATAGGTGTCACAATATGAACTAGTACTCTTCCATTTTTTTTAAAAATATACCTCGGGAACTGGCCTTAGCAGGGCATGTAATGGCGGACAGAAAAGGGTAAGAGCAATTGTAAATCTGATCAGTAAATAACAATAATGCATCATCACTATATAATATTAACGGCTTTCTCATCCAATTCAACTTCCTTGATTTTGAACTCTGTGTTCTGGCTCACGCTTTCTGACCAGTGGAGTTTTTCCCACTGTGCTCCATGACGTTTGTTCCATACAGGCTGCTTGTGTCATGATTGGTATAGCCAGCAGGGAAGAAAGCCACTGAACCAGATAGCTGCCACACAGAACAGGAAGGAAACCACACAACGCAACACCCCCCTACCCCCACCCACTCACACTATACTCGTCATATCACCATGGCAACCAAACAACAAAACACAACATAATGTGAGGCAAGCTGACACGAGACCCTCAGAAACCATATTAAAAACCTCCAAACTCAAGCTCGATTTGCGGTGAAATGACCCGTAATGGCTTTCTTTACTGTTCACCGAATGTATTTCCTCAGTTGCGATCCTCATAACTGTCATGTCTTCAAGCGGTGATGGAGCACAGATTAAACAGATTAGAAATATATGTAATTGATAGTAGGTGTGTTTCAGTACATTAGTTACTGAGGGGATTTATGTCAGTGACTGGTGGCCTTCATTTAAATTCTTGTTCACACATTAACATTAGTGAGCACTGTGGAATTAGCTTTATAGGGACCAGCTGCCTCCACTGCCTTGAAACTGAAGGTGGTGTATGGGCTGTTTTTAGCTGTCAGGGCCACTGAAACTGATGCCATGTCAATGCAACAGGAACCAAAAGCCTTAACTTTCTTACATTACGAGCTACTGATGAGCATGAGCTGTTCACTATTGGGGGTTCTGACTCATAACATCCAGTGACTAAATCCTCTTGAGCTGTTATTATAGCAACAATGATGGTATCTTAGCAGTCCCCTTAACCCCTTATGTCTTAATCCATTACAGATATTGTTTATAAATCCCCAACAATATATCATTGTCTTTCAAGTGTCGTCATATTGTATAATTAGTGACATGCCATTTCCCTGTCATACTGCCTTGTAGTTGTGTTAGCAAGCTAGCAATATTAAGGGACAACTTGGAAGTTCATCTCAACAGCAAGCTTTGCTAACATTCATTGTAGATTAATACTAAAGTCATCCAAACTATGAAGAGAGACATATGGAATTATTGAGTAAACAAAAAAGTGTTAAACAAACCAGAATATGTTTTAGGAGGTAGTCACCTGGAATGGCTTTCAGTTTATAGCTGTGCCTCGTCAAGAGTTCATTTCTTAGATTTATTTTAAATTCAATTTAAATCTTGCCTTCCTAATGTGATTGACCATCAGTTGTGTTGTGAAGAGGTAGAGTTTGGATACAGTGAATAGCCCTATTTGAGTAATGTTTTAATCCATATTATGGCAAGATCAACTCAACTAAGTAAAGAAAAATGAAAGTCCAACATTACTGTAAGAAATGAAGGTCAGTCAGTTGAGATGATTTGGGATGAGTTGGAGTGCAGAGTGAAGGCAAAGCAGCCAACAAGT